>VXBD01007094.1:337632-382632 GCA_013399975.1 Indicator maculatus
CTACCTTGCGAGGGCGCGGAGCGGCGGGAGCTGACCGCTCCCCTCGTGGTGCTGAAAGCGGCCCCGAGGCGGGAGGAGATGCCGAGGAGGAGGAGGGGGAGAGGGGGGCGAAACGACCTGCCTCGCCTTGGGACCGTGACAATCCGTGCTAATTTGGCGAGCAGCGGGGGGAGCAGGCAGGGAGTGTCAGGCAGTCACTGCCTGTGCTAAATCGGGCGTCAAATTGGCGCGACTGATGCTTGAATGTTGTACTCCTTCCAACCTCTGAACCAGAGCATAACCCCCGGGGGTGGGGGGCGACGGAGAAATATCACCGGGCTGTGCCTGGAGCGGGAACGGAGCAGAGGGATCTGCCCGCAGGAAGAGGGAGAGGAAATTTTAAAGACCTACCTGGGAAATAGGAAGATCTGATAAAGGGCTGGAAGGATCCTTCAAAGTACGGAAAGGAGAAAGTCTTTGGAGGAACACTCTGAAGTAACGCAGGGGAAGTTTCTGATAAATAAAAACAATGATATTAAGCAGAGGGCTACCACCGCTTGGGCTGCCGCTTGCTCCGGGGTACCAATGCAGTACTTTTGTCCCCGAAAGAAAAGCCAAACTGGACTCAAAACCGCCTAGGAAAAACGGCACTTTTTTTGCTGGGATGCTTTTGCCAGCGGAACAAAAAGAGACTCGTCTGCGGAATCTCCCTTTTGCAGACCCAAATCTGCGAGACCCCCCCCAGCCTCCATCGGCGGGACGCCCCTGCTCGCTCCGCGGGTCTGTCCTGCGGCCGCTCCGGCGAGGCCGGACCAGCAGCCGCCTGCCAGCACTTCCCTTAAATAGAAGCGATGCCGGAGGGCTCTGCAGCCCGGTGCTGGGTCCTCCCTCCCTTTCCTTAGCAGTCTCCCTCCTCTCTCCCTCCCACCCCACAACCCCTCTCCTGCGGGCGGTGGATCCGCAGCGCCCGGAGCCGTGGAGCCGGGATGGGGTAGGGGTGAGGTGGGGTGTCTGGGAGCGGGACCGCTTACCGGCGCGGGGGGCGGAGGAGAGGATGGCGTTGACTCCAAACTTCAGGAAAGTGGAGTCGTTGCTGGAAGTCTGTGGCGAACAGATCCTCCTGGAACCGGCGGCGGTGGTGGAGCTGGTGAGCTCCGGCGTTCCCGAGTCCGTCCTGGCCGCCGAGATTGGGGGGGACATGCTGGGCTGGGGGGCAGTCCTGGGCAAGTAGCTGGTGGGCCTGCTGATCCGGATCAGATCTTCCACCAGGAAGCTGGAATGGCTGGAAAAAGCTGACTGCAGCGACTGAGGCAAGGTGAGGGTGGGGGTCGGCCGGAGGAGGCTGGGGTAGACGGCCGGCGGGGCGATGAGGCTGGGGAACATCATCGCAGGGGCCGGACCGCGGAGCAGGGCTGGGGCCGCTCGCTTGTTTGTTTGCTTTTGCTTTTTGTTTTCTGCTTTGCAAACCTCGGTTAGTAAAGATCCAGCCAGCCAGCCTGGCGGGGTTCTCTGCCCCTTCCTCCTGGACGATGGGTTTTATAGTGGTCAGCCCCGCTGAGGCTCTTTCAAAAGTGACAGCCCCAACAATGGGGTTCAACAAAGTTCTCCACTTGAGCTTCATTCAGGGCGAGCTCCGGGCTCCTCCATTGGTCCAGGGCTGCAATTTATGATTGGATTAGACTTCATAAGCAAACGGGGCACAATGGCCCCGCCACAAAGAAAGTGTAGTCATCAATTTTGCATATTGACCGCCTCTTTGGAATACAGCGCTCCAAAGGCTCCCAGCAGGGTTTTGTTCAGAGGCAACACACACAGGCTAATTAAATGCCTATTTAAAAGTTTCGAATGACATCTTGCCTCGTAGAAAGGGAATTATTTAAAGAAAGCACTAAATTTATTTGCCGCTCCCCTGCTGAGTTTAGGAAATAAATCAATAAATATTCATATAAACTTATCTGCGGGCTCTCAGAAAAGCAAGGCGTTCGTGGAATGGAAAATACAAATTAGAAGATGTGGAACTAATCTCAGATGAGGGGAAGGGGGCAAAAATATCGGGAGAATGGGTCGCTTCGTGGCTTGAGTACTCCTTGCCCTTGCTATTAGCATGCAGCAAAATTTGTGCTGTAGTTTGTGTTGGTTTACTATCTGTACGTCAGAGGTCCTGCATACAGATTTGGGGTATTGCCCTCTACTTTCAGGATCTGAGCTTCCCAAGAGTGTGTTCGTGTGCTTTGCCCGTATCGGACCGAAGTGTAAGCCTTGTTGTAACTTGGTAAGAGCTGTGCTCCGAAAAAAACATCTGAACACTGAGCAGAGAAGAGATTTGAACAGCTTTGTGGGACCAGAGCAGCCCCCTCGGGTTCTCAGCTGTTGGTGCTCTTAAGCGTAATTACATTAAAAATAGTGGAACTCGCTACCCTCCGGCCGTGAAAACGAGGACAAACCTTTACATCCTTTTGGCTACAGTACAGTTCGAGCTAATTTTTGCTTTATCAGTATTGGTGACTCGAAGCCTTCTCGACGCTGTCAAATGCACCTGAACTCGTTTTGTACCTTCGTGCGTCTGCAGAGCTCCCGGAGGTGCGTGCGAGTCGGCGCTGCAGAGCCCCAAGTCGCTCAAGTTTGGTGCAAGGGAGAAATGACATCGTCTAACGGAAAAGTAGAAAACGGGGCGCCTTTTTTCCCTTCTCCTTTTTTTCTTTTTTTTTTTTTTTTCTGGTCGAGAGGTTTTGTTTGAGGCGGCAAATATGGAAATAAGCACAAGTGTAGTTAACGTCCTTTGGAGCTGGGTGATGAAAGCAGCTATTGAGAGTGGGTTTTACCTGATTTCTCTGTTAAAGACTATAACAGATGTGTTAAATGTCCTATGTTTTAAAAGCACCCTATTCAGCCCTTTGGTGCGGCTGAACCTTTGCAAGCAGAAGTGTGCAGCTCAACCATGCAGCCTTTATCCTATTAACCATGAACTAACTGTCACCTTCAGCTGTTTTCCCTTTTTACTTTTTTTAACACAAAGCTTTCTCAAAAATCTTATTAACCAGCTTTATTTCTCTCGATGGTTTTTGTCCGGACGTTTTGTGTTGATTATCTCCATGTCGATGCTTTAACCATTCAATAAAAGCGCATCTGCGATTTATATCACATTAGGGAAGAAAGAAAGTCTGTTAAACCTCTCCCTTGATTCAAATCAAAAAGTTATTTATTAGGGAGTACGAAATCAGCCCTGGAAATTGTATGATCCTGACAAGCTTTCGCGGTGCTGTTCGCCGGCCTTCAGCAGCTGAGCATCTGCAGAAGGCTGACTTGGAGGATCCGCTGTCTGAAAGCATCACTTTGAAATAAAACCTCTCTGGAGTTTCCACCCCGCCCCCCCAGTTTTGTTAATCTTGATGCTTAGCAGGTAAAAAAAAAAAAAAAAAAAAAAAATTAAAAAGAGCAAAAAGGTATTTTCTGTCTTTTCTGGCACTATCATATGTATTNGCGCGGGCAGAGCCCAAAGGGCTTGGGAGACGTAGAGGGGAGGCTGCAGGGCAGGGCGGCGGGTCCCCGGCACCTGCCCCCCTCCCCGGAGAGCACCATTCAGGTACTGAGGAGGTGTTCCAGGGGGGTAGAGAAGCAACGAGGGGCTGCCCCTTCCTGCTCCGCGTTTAGCTTTCTTCTTCCCCCCATCCCGACGGCTCCGGGCGTCTCGCAAGCCCCTTTATACACATGGCTGCTCTCAAGGTGTTTGCAAGCGAAGTGGGACGGCAGCGAATGAAAAAAAAGCAAACGTGACTTTCCCAATAAAATAATCGACTGGTACCCCCTAACCACGACCCCACACCCCTCCTCCCTCTTTCTGCCTCATCTCTGTCGCCTTCTCCCTGCCCCTCTCGCAGCTGTGTGTGTGTCCCCCCCGGCCCCCCCATATCGCTATTTCCCAGCACTGCTCCGCCCGGGCTGCTCCCAGAACACTCCGTTTTTTACAGTCATTATAGATTTCCTTTGAGATGATTTACTCCTTTCTTTACATATACATTGGGGGCATTTTGCCTCACTATAGACCAACTGCTGCTAATTTCTCTGGTTTAAAGAAGAAGGTCTGACATTTTCTGGAAGGTTGGGTCAAACGCATGCTGGGGCACACGTGGACCCAGTTCCTTGTGATGCGTCTGAGCACACTCATAAAGAATTCCTTAAGCACCAAGGCAAAAGGGACTAGACATGTGTTGAAAGGGAAGATAGACCATAAGAAACCAAGAAATCAGACGAAAGGATCTTATTTTAAGTGATCTCCTTTGGAAGTTTCTTTTCAAAGGCAGTGATCATTTAAGAGAAAGGGAATTCTAATGTCTCAGGATAAAACCTGTGACTAATGCCGTTTGACCTATGCTCACGCCGTTTTGTGCTTCCTGCCATTCATTTTAATGTCGTTATCTTCAAATTTATTTCTTAAAAGTCACTCACTTTCTTTGTCGCTTAAAAAAAAAAAAAAAAAGAAAAAAAAAAAGGCGGGGGGGGAAAACCCCAACCCCAAAACCGCCGGGAGCTTGGAGCAGGGCAGAGGTGGAGCTGGGGGGTGGTTAGGGGCTGCAGCCTGCGTGTGTCCCGGTCCGAGGCTGGTAATCCGCATGAAATTGGGAGAGCCAGCACTTCAAATCCGGACACCAAAGCACTCGCCTGGGCTGCGCCAGCGAAGGCTCTCGGGAGCTCCAGCCCTGTCCCTGTCCTCGTCCTCGCCGCCCCCGGGAGACAAACGTCTCAATCACTGCCACGGCCCCACGCGGGACAGTCCCCCCAGCCTTTCCCGGGACAATCCCAGGAGCTTCCCGCATCCAGGTGAAAGTCACACCTCGCATCCTCCCCTCTTCCCAAACCAGGTACCTCTTTGCAAGGGGTCGGTCGAGCCCCCGCTGCCCACCCCAGCACCCCGGGAGCCGCAGCTTCGCCCCTTCGGAAGCGTGTGCGCGCTCGGTCCGGTTTGTTTGCTTTCCGCTCCCTCCCCTTCCCCCCAGCCCCCCTTTTTCTGCAGGGAGGGGTCGGCAGTGGAAAGGATGCTCGGTCCCCGGCGTGTCCCAAGCTCCCTAACGATGCTTATCGACCTCATCAGGGGCTTGAATGGAGGCTGCGGGGGCGAAGCTGTATAAGACACCTAAGGCTTTACCTTTAGAATTCAAGCATAAGGAACAGTAACTGTTGGTTCGTTCAAAGCTCTTCTAGATTCGATCCTCCCCCCACCCCGCACCCGCCTTTTCTTGAAAATCCTTCTATTGTGCCAATCAAGCAGATGGTTTGCAGGAAATATAGCTTGGCCCCAGTGACCGAAACTAATTTTAACTAGCTTTCCAAGCCTGGCACGTTTGTTTTGCTCTTACAAAATAGCTAAAAAAACAGCTGGCAAGGGTGAATTAAACCCATTAAAGACACATTTNACTACCCTCCTTAACATCGCCTGAGAGTCTCAAAACATTTTACTAAATAGATTAACTTGACTATTGTTTCGCATCACATTTATCAGCTTCATTAAGTGAATAGCTGAACAAATATATTACGCATGCATGAAAAGCTCTTTTGGGGGCTGCCTTATTGTGTCCTCAGCCCTGACAGGTGGTTAACTGTGTTTCTCTCTCCTCTCCCCCTCTCTCTCTCTTCCCGCAAAGAAAGAGGGATCTCGGCCGCAGCGCTCAGCCCAGACTTGGCAAAGGGACCTAGAGGGAAGAGTTACTTTCTTTTTCCCAGCCATTCATGCTGGCCAGCCTAGAGTGCACGCAGCCTGAAATGCAACCAGAGGATCTGATCGTGTCAGAAGTAATTAACTTTAGTTCAGTCTCTGCGTCTTGCTTGTGCTTTACTAACCCTTTCCAAGCCTGTTTAATTTTTATCCTTTTTCTCCAATTTGATTATTTTTTGTCCACTTCATCCTTTTATCCTTCCCTCAACCTCCACCTTTGTTTAAAAAAAGAACCCAACCAAAACCAAACAACAAAACCCAATCTGGGACTGAACAATCCCTCTTCTTTCTTCTCCACTACTCAGCCTTATAAACAACCACACAACCTTCTTAAAAACAATTCCTTTTATGAGCTAAGATTTGCACATTTTGGAGAGCTAGGACTTGGTAAGTGCAATATCCATTACCTGAGTTTCATGATTGTTTAGCATGGTGGAAAACAGCTGGGAACTAGGCAGTGGCTGTTTGGATTCTTAGCTGCTAGAGGCCAAGGTCCTGCCTGTTTCAGCTGTGGTGTCTGCCCCAGGAGTTTCCAAGTTAGACTGGGCAGGTGAAGAATGGAGGATGCGAAAATAGGATACCTCTCTGGTTCTTTTCTCCAGTGTGTATTTCCCTCACCTTATTCAAGTAGGTAAGAAGAATAAAAAATAGATTTGTTTTTCAAATCAGGTCTTAAATATGCTCTGCCACCTCACTGCAAGCCAAAGTGGTGACCTTTGCTTATGACAGTGGCAAACTTCTCTGTGCACTGATTCACTGAAATCTCTAGGCAGTGGGTGGTTTTAACTGCTAGGAGCTGAGGATCCCATTGCTTCATAAAGCCCCAGTTCTGCTCCCCATTCTCCAGACTATGACAGGAAGGACAAGCTTTTGCGGAGGGAAGGACTCTGTCAGGGCAATCAAACAGGAGAATGACAGGGTCCAGGGGTGGATTTCAGCAAACCTAGCAGTCACCTTAAACTGAGGGTTCCTGAACTCCCTTGAGTAGGAAGATGCTCAACAGGACTGCCCTTCTTCTGGTCTTCTCTTTGCAAGTAGCACAGCCTCATGATGTTCAGAGATGAAGGATGTGACATCTGGAGCACAGACCCTAATGGTGTCCAGGAGGCAAGAGACAGAGAGAGAGAGGCTGGACACCAGAGATAGCTCAGTTATGCAGGTCCAGCTGGGGCTCTGGCTATAGCTGATGATGTTCTGATTTCTCTTGCACTTGTGAAACTTCCTTGAAATAGCAAAGACCAGAATCTTTCTCACGGGAGCTTCTGCAACCTGCAGCACTTTTCTCAGTGAATTGTATTTCTTTTTGATGAAATAATAACAATAATAAAAAAAAATAATAAAGAAAAGCCTAACTCATTTCCCATCAGCCATGAGACTGGGCAGAGACATGGGGAAATGCTTTGCTTGTTGATGCCTTCATCTTTCTGAAAGCAAATGGAAATCTCTGGGGCTAAGGAGAGTGCAAGCATGTAAAGAAAGTTGTAGAAAAGCTTTTCCCCATACCTTTGGCCTGAGAATGTTGCTGGTTCTGTCAGGACTGAAGTCAGGGGCAGAACTCATGCTAGTTTCAATGCAGAGGGATTAAGCCCTAGAAGAATTTCAATGCACTTGTCTCTTTTCAGTAGTGTGTCAGGAGTGTTTTGATACTGCAGGGGGAAATATCAAAGACAACTGGAGTTCAGAATCAGACAGCCAGGATGTGTGAATGGGATCCTTATCGTCTGGAGCAGGTTTACTCAGGTTTCTTGTCATGCCTGGAGAAATGAGAACTACTTCAGGAAAATCATGTAGCAGTTGAATTCATGTTTTTGGCTCTCATCGTGACATGAATTTTGTCTTCTTCCCCCCCCCCTCTGTTTTTCCCTTTCCATTTAGAATGTAAGAGGCTGGAGAGCATCAAATGTTGGCTCTAGAAAGGTCTTTAGGGACATCAGATGTCGTTTAGCAGATTTAAAACTTGATTTGAGGAAATCTGGTAATGTCAGGTTATCCTGTCACAGGAGATGACTCTTTTCGAGGAGCTATACTCAGGATGATGCTCATCAGACCCAGAAAGGTCAAGAGAGGAGAGGTTAATGTAGCTTTAAACTACCTTTGCATCCTCCTGATCAGTGGATATTCTGGGATAAGGAGTAGTTCCTATTGTCTTTTAAATAGTTCTGGCTTAGATCTTAAATGAAAGTCTGTTCCTTCACCTATCAACCTTCATCAAGCTTTCCCTACTGGTATCACACCCCCAAAAAAATTGTCTCTCCTCCCTTTTTGCTGAAAGTTTCCTGCTCCTATTGGAAAACAAATAAACAAGAAACAGCCCCCAAAACCCCCTTACAAACACTGCCACAAAGACCAACCAAACCAAGACCAGCAGAGAGGAACACATAGAGACAGGGCTAAATTGCTGCCTGTGACAGCTGTGTGTCTGGCAAGTGCCTCCAGAGTTTTGGGGGGAAAAATAGAAGATGCCCTCTTCTGCTATTTCTGCAGTGTCCTTTGGCAATAGAGAAAGCTTTTTGATCTCAGTTATGGTGCTCCAGCTCTAATATTCACCAGACACTTTTGAGAAGGATGAAATAGCTTTGGGATTTACAAAGTGTACTTGTTGGAGCAGAAGGATCCACTAATCAGATGTCTTTCTATGGGGCAATTGATTCAGACAAGGGTTTGCACCTGGTTTCAGGCCTCACAGTAGAAAACAGGACAAACTCCAGTCTGGATGGGGCTGAGACCAATATTCAAAACTGGGGTATGGACACTCTGGGCAGATGGAGCAGGACTGTGAAACAAAATATTTAGGCTTTGTGCAAAAGCTTTAGGAAGAACCTTGTCTTGACTTATTTTCCATTACATACAGCTGTGTGAGTGGAAGCCCCTCCCTTGCAGGAGCAGGTGTAGGGAATGATGTGCTCTAATATATTGCAGCTCCTTCTCACCCCACAGTTCTTTTTCACTCTGATTTTGAGTCTCCTAGAAGCCAGTACATTTCAAGCTCACTATTTATGTTGGTAGATGAACTCCAGCACACAACTAGATTGTCTGGTAGCACGGAAAAATCCACCAAGACAGACAACTGAAGTCATCCTGCTGGGCTGGAGAATTTTCAGCTCTCATGCCAGGGATCCAGAACGTCTGCTGGTGCTGGGGCCATGTGGTCAAGAGGACTGTCCTCCTCCTGCTCCTCCAGCCTGCTCACTGTGAGCTATGTGCTGAGGGCAAAACTTACATTTGTAACTCTTAACTGTGTTTTAGGTGGTGCTCTCCTGAAGAGCTGCCCTTTAATCACAGAGTTTGTTTTATGCCACCTTTTTCCAACCAAGCTTTGTTCAAGCAGGACAGCCAAGTAATTACTTATAGCTCTGTAAAGAATGTACAATTTGTTTTCTTTTCCTCTTCATTTAGATTCCAGAGAGCACAGGACTGCTGTTTGAAAGTAGATTTTTAACCATGACTAGAGAAGCTTAGTTATCAGTTATGCACTATAAACAATATGTAGCAGGGTGGGGGAAGATGTTTTGATCAGAGCTATTCAGTCCTTGCTTACTAATCTAATTGTGAAGTGTAGGTTTCCTGACACAGAGCTGCTTGCATAGAAAAGGCTTTTCTCACACCTGGTGGATTGTTTAGCCAGGCTTTTAAAATGCTTACAGTTTTAAAGGGGGATGGGAGGGGAGGAAAAAAACCCCACCAAACCAAAACCCTTTTTAAAAAACAAGTTCCTGTGCAGGGTAATAGAAAGAATTTAGTGGTTGTCAACACGAGTTTAGTATAAGGGTGCTGTGTAAAATGTGGGTTCGCTTTACATTGACCTTTGGACAGAGTAGTCCAAATAAGTGTTTTAGTGGTTAGCTCCTTTTAAGGGTTAAGGAGAGCATGAAAGCTGACAGGTGTTGGTGACTGTATGTGAAAGTAAACGTGAAGCATGAGTGTGTCTGTATCTGCGTGGGGATGGACACGATGCTCCTCTGCTTTCGGGATGTTGATTGTCAGCGCCTCCGAGTGCTCCGCAGCTCTGAAAGGGCAGCTTTGAATCGCGGCCCCAGCAAAACAGCATTTTTGTGGTGTTTAGTGCGTCCCTCCTCCCCCTAACCCCCTCGATTCCTACAAACAAAATAAAGTACCTTGTCGAATAAGGGCCATTGAGCAGGGATGATGGGTTAAGAGTGGGGGTCCGAGGTGGTGGCGTGGGTGCTTGTTTATCAGGGCGGAGTTGTCAGTTGTTGGCTGCGCTGGTGAAAGGAGGGACGCTAGGGGCTCATGGCTGGGGGAGCATTGATGTGAGGTAACGGAGTAATCGGATTGAAAGTGAGCCATGGTATTTATGTCAGTTCACATTTTGTCACACGAATAATATGAGGTTGCTACCTAGCCCGGGCCTTGGCCCGGGGGTTTGGTTATAAATACTTTAAGGCCTCATTGGATTCAAATATAAATTAATTCTCACTGGAGCGTTGGCTGATTAATCGATTTGCATAATAGTAGGAAAACCGCAGCGTGGTTACTTTTGCGGGGATTTGGACAAGAAAAGCTTTAAAATAATTTGAAAGAATACTGTGTGAGAAGTCAGGGAAGCAAAAGCACCTCTATAGGGATCTCAAAGCCATTCCTTTCCTTCCCCCTCCCCCCCCCCCCCCCCCCCCCGACCCTGATGTGCAAAACCGAAGGCTAAACTTGTTCGCAGGGAAGTCTGACTCCCTCCTGAAAGAAAATTGTGTTGCACTTACAGTTTTCTCTTGGATGGCAATAGTGGTGCTTCCAGGAGTCAGAACGTTGGCATCCATAGTATTAATTAATAAAAATAAAACCTAAATTAAAAAAAAGCACAGTGTGGAACCACAGTGAAGCGATGTGGGGAGACAAAGAGTGAGGAGAACCAAATTCACTTGAAGTGTAAATTGTGGTTTGTGGGTCAGCATGGTTGTGGTTTGCATCAGGGGAATGAAAGAGCCTGGTTCTGCTGGCCACACAACAGCCTGAAGGAAGAGAGTGGCTCTTGGTGCTGTCACTGAGCGGAGGCTGAACTATAAAAAGGGCTTTCCCCCTGACCCTCTTAACAGGTGTCTCCAGCACTTCACTTTTGGGGGTGACACCTGGAGCGCACCTCAAGTACTGTGTTCAGTTTTGGGTCCCTCACTACAAGAAGGACGTTGAGGTGCTGAAGCATGTCCAAAGAAGAGTAACCAAACTGGTTGAAGAGCCTCAATCACATCTTATGAGGAACAGCTGAGGGAGCTGGGGTTGTTTAGCCTTCAGAATAGGAGGCTGAGGGGAGAAGTTGTTGCCCTCTACAACTACCTCAAGTGAGACTGGAACAAGGTGAGGGCCAGCCACAGGCAACACGTGGCAGAACAAGAGGGCAGTGGTTTTAAACTAGAGAAGGACAGATTTAGGCTGGACATGAGGAAGAAGCTCTGTACTGTGAGGGTAGTGGAACACTGGAACAGGTTGCTCAGAGAGAGGGTAAATGTCCCATGCCTGGAGATGTTCAAGGTCAGGCTTGATGAGGCTCTGAGCAACCTGCCCTAGGTGGGAATGTCCCTACTGACTGCAGGGGGTTGGACATGAGAACCTTTAAAGTTCCTTTCCATCCCAATGCATTCTAGGTTTCTGTGATTATGCTAAAGCAAACACTGCTGTAAAAATTGTTTGTGTTCCAGGCAGGAATATTGTCATTTGTAGATCACCTCTCTGTATGTTCACACATGGGAAATGGGGTCTTGTAGGAGTGTTGCCAGCTGCAACTTCACCTTAGTATTTGTGGATGTCTTGAATACACACCACTCAGGTCAGATCTTGTGCTGAGGTTTCCTTGATGCCAGTGGTATTGTGGGACAAATACCATCAGGACTCTTATCATAAAATCATTGAACGGTCTGGGTTGGAAGGGAGTTCCAAAGCTCATCCAGTCCAACCCCCCTCTGCAGTCAGCAGGGACATCCTCAACTAGGTCAGGTTGCCCAGAGCCCTGTTGAGCCTCACCTTGAATACCTTCTGGACCACCTGTTGCAGTATTCCAGCACCCTTGTGGTGCAGAACTTGTTCCTAACATCCAAGCTAAATCTGCTCTTCAGCCAGTTTAGCAGCTGCTTGTTGCTGGATGAAGGTCTGCTTCCTCCCCTTGTTCTTGGCTGTGTAGGCTCATGTGTGCTCTGTGTTCTCTCTGGTGCTTTATTTCTGAAATGCTTTGCTTACTGCTTTGAGCTTTTGAGTTTTGTTTTGCCTTTTTATATTCTTCCCCCCACCACCTTTTTCTTTCCCTTTCTCCCCCCACCTTTCTGTAATTAATCTCACCACCACCACACTTACTTCTAGTGTTATTATTAGTTTGGCCTGGCTTTCACCCCCTTGATGACTTTTTCAGAGCCATTTATGAAAGATGTGTTGCTCCTTGGCTGAATGCTGTGTTTGGTTTGTTTTTTTTTTCCCTTAATCTGAGAATTAGGCAAAAGATTTTGAAAAATTGCCATTGAAAAATGAAAGATGGTGGTCAAACCCTTTTATTTATGTAAAAAAACCCTGCACAAACAACAACAAAAAAGCCTTGCTAGAGTGTCTGCTGCAAGATCAGTGTCCGAGAGCACAAAACAAATTGATCCTAGCCATGGTCATAAAGCAGCTAGGCTGCAGTATTTTTGTGGTGAATTCTTGTGGAAGGGGAATGTCTGGGCTCTGCAGAAGGTTGGGCCATACAAGCCAATGACATGCCTGATTAACAGAACGTTGTTAGCAGATAATAGTGACTCTGCTGTCTTGCTCTGGTATTTATGAAGAATAAACAAGACCAAGGAAAAGCCAAGACATCTGCTTTCTGAACAGAAGCCCTCAGTCTGTTGACAACCTCCTAGCCCAATTACCCCATGTCTTTTACACCCCATGATTGATGTAGGTCTGGTGGTTTAATCTGGGAGAAGTTGAAGGCAAACAAAATGGGGAGCCTCTGAGCTGCTCTGACTGACCTGGGCAGCAGCCCTGTTCGAACCAACCCTTAGTAGTTCAGAGAAATACAAGGCTGCCATTTACCTTGGGGCAGGGGAAGGAAGAGATGCCTCATGTAGCAAAGACATTACAGGGCACCAAGCCTCCTGGGTCCTTTCCATGCTCCTGTCTGGGGTGTAAAGTGATGTAAAGTGATGAACTTCACTAAGCCTCTCCTTCCACCAGGGCTGGCTAGAGTCTTCGTAGTACTTACTTCAAGAAGTTTTTGTGAGACTTCATTAAGGCATAGTTCTACTTCTCTTTCCCATACTTAAATTAATTAAATATCTTTTCCATATTAAATTAATTAGTATTTCCCATATTAAATTAATGATTTAATATTTCCCATATTTAATTATTTCCCATAATTAAATTATAATTAATAAATATGAATTGCTTCTCCTCAGAGCTTAAAGGAAAGTTTTATCTTTGTCTATTTATTTTTTCCATTGTACATTTGGTATTTGCTATATATTTTTTTTTTTACAGTTTAGATATTAACTGTCTGGATCTCCAGTATCAAAAGGGGAGTAGCAAAAAGGAAAAAAGATGTTTTTTTTTCTTTTGTTCCCTGCTGTCATGTCACAACTGTGAAATAATATTACAGGTGACAATAATAAGGATGGAAAAAAAGCTGTTGGATGAGCCCTGATGATCTGTTGAAGTTGTTTCATGTGTTTACAATAAACCTGTCCCTCCAGGTCTGATAATTAAGGTTGAAAGTGATGCTTAGAGGGTGCTGAGCTGTGTCTAGCAGTTTGTGGGTGCTGGAAGGTAGTGTGACTCTCCTGTCTACTTTGACCAGCCCCTGTTACAAGAAGGATCTGAGGGTGCTGGAATGTGTCCAGAGAAGGATGAGCAGAGGGCTGGAGCACCTCTCCTATGAGGACAGACTGAAAGAGTTGGGGCTGTTCAGTCTGGAGAAAAGAAGGCTCTGAGGTGACCTTATTGTGACCTTCCAGTATCTGAAGAGGGCTACAAGAAAGCTGGGGAGGGACTTTTTAGGGTGTCAGGGAGGGATAGGACTGTGGGGGATGGAGCAAAACTAGAAATGGGTAGGTTCAGATTGGATGTTAGGAAGAAATTCTTCTTCATGAGGGTGGTGAGACCCTGGAACAGGTTGCCCAGGGAGGTGGTGGAGGTCCCATTCCTAGAGGCTTTTAAGGCCAGGTTAGATATGGCTCTGAGCAACTTGATGTAGTGTGAGGTGTCCCTGCCTATGGCAGCGGGGTTGGAACTGTCTGATCCTTGAGGTCCCTTCCAACCTTAACCATTCTGTGATTCACTGGCACCCCTCTGTGGGGTTTGGTTTGCGAACTCAATGGGAAGTTCATCTAAGGAGAAAAACAAAACAAACACCACCACCGAACCCTTCCCCTGCCTCAACAAACCAATCTTTAGAACTTGGGGTTTATGGTTGAGCAAAAGCAATTCGTCCAGCTAGGGGCATTTCTATTTTTTGATTCCTCTTCTCAATTTAAATGACAGTGTGAGAGATGATCAACAGGAAGAATCAGGAAACTAAAAGAAAGTCCTTCTCCAAAGTTAGAATGGGTGCACCTGACCACCTTCAGCCAGACTTATGGGCCAAATATTTGGCCCAGGATAAGTTTGAAACTGGTGAGTTTTGCACACTTGTTGCTCTTGTTTCTTTTCCTCATCCTCCATTCTTTTTGCATGTCTTTCTATCCCTGAAAAAAAAAAAATCCACAACAAACTATGAAGATCTGTATCACACAGAAAGAGAGAGAGGGGGACTGAGGTGTACTAAATCCAGAGGGAAGGGCCAGATGGACATTTCTAGACTGGGAAGAGCATGAGTACAGACTGCCTGAAAATCTTGTTTGCATGCTGTACAAGCTGTTTGCTCACAGCTGCATTTGGTGAGGGTTAAGCTAGGCAAGCAGGCAGGTCAGCTTGCAGATGAAACTGCAGAGGAGAAGATATTGAGTAGGTGATTCTGCTTCCTTCTGGAGCTTTTTGAATGTAGAATCACCACTGGAAGCTGTTTTGGCTCCAGTTACACAGCCAGGCTTCCAGACAGGCTTCCTGGCTGGTCTCCGTCCACACAGACTTTTATGTTTCACATAAACCTGTGTTTGACTTTGCCAGCACAGCTCCTTACTAGCAAAAAGGAAAGGAGCTGTTTGTGCCTGCTGGGGAAGTCCCATCTACGATACAGAGAGAGAAATGATCTTCCCCTCAGAGCTGTAGGAAGTTGAATGGCAGAAGTAAATAACCAACAATGGGATATGCTCAACAGTATTTATGTGAGCTTTGTGCTCTCACATCCACTTGGAGGGCAGTGAATTGTCAGTTACTATATCAATCTGCCAAGTATGAATAGCTCTCCAAGAGCTCCAACGTTCCCAGGTTAAGGCATCTGTAGAGCTGACAGGGATCATGCATGATATGGATATGACCTCATTCTGAGGGCATTATAAATTAAATCATGCCTAAGCAAGGGCAGCAGCCTGCTCAGTGATGTTCACATGGAAACACTGAGACAGTCTGCAAACAGGCAGATCCTCTGGCACTTGCCTGTCAGATCAGGCCTGGGTCAGTTTGTCTTCAGCTATTGGTTTTAGACTGAGCTCGTCGCTGTTGCTGATGCACAGCTTCAGAGTTTTCACCTTACCATTTCACAGAGGATCCTTCTGGGAGGGAGTGGAATTTGTCCCATGCTTGTAGCATGATCTTCTCTAAAATATTTTCCATGTGTGGATAGAGAAGTGACACTGACCCCTGAAGGATGTAGAAACTAGAGAAGGGTTTGCAGTGATCACATTCAAAGAGGAGGTTTCAACAGTGATTTTTAAGCTTTGGCTAAAGGGGAGTATAAAGCCATAGATTACAGATGATTTACTTAGTCACAGGTAGTTCCATGATACTTTTATCACTCTTACATAGCTCTGGTCAAGGCAAAGGTGCTCTTGATTCGAAGCAGATCTAACTCACTTCTGAGAGGAGATCATGCAGGAGCTGAGGAAACACTGTGAAAACCTTTCCGTTCAGTGAACAGTACCAGACTTGAGGTTTTTCTTTTTTTCCAGTGTTTTTCCTCTCACTGACAAAAGGAAGACCTTCCATGCTCATTGTCTTCTAGGTATCTTCTAGGTATGCTATTATCTGGGTATGCTGCACTTCCTGACACTTGTCAGGCAGTCTGAAGTCTGTCTATTACTTGTAGTAGACTTGTCTTGTAGCACATTCTGTGCTGAAGTCCTGGTAAATCACTGGAACCTGTTTTCAGCAAAATGCTGTAGGTAGAACTCTCAGTTTGCACCTTTGTAGCACTTCTGAGCTTCCCACTGATGTGTCTGAGACAGTACTTGGTCTTTTTTTCCCCAGTAGTCTTTATGCTACTGGGAAAAAAAACATGAGGAGAAATTTCTTTACTGTGAGGGTCACAGAGCACTGGAAGAGGCTCCCCAGAGGGGTTGTGGAGTCTCCTTCTCTGGAGAGTTTCAAGATTCATCTGGATGCATTCCTGTGTGACCTGTGCTAGGTTCTGTGGTCCTGCTCTGGCAGAAGGGGTTGGACTCAATGATCTTCAGAGGTCCCTTCTAACCTCTAACATCCTGTGATGCTTATAAACATGAAGATAGATGATATGCATCAAGATATGATAAATGTGTGAACTAACTCTGTGGTGTCTTCATGGCTTGTGAGTTGGATGGAGTCCAGCAGTAGGAAGCCCCCAGGATGGTGTACTTGGGGGAAGAGATCTAAGGTTCCCTTCTTTGAGGCCTTGTCTTTCTGTGGAGCTAGGCTCTTCTCCTTACATGGGATAGTGAGTGTGCCCTTTTGCACCACCAGAAACTCACACAGGTAGCTGAAGGAGTGGTCAGGCATTGGAACAGGCTGCCCAGGGAGGTAGTGACTCACTGTCCTTGGGGGTGTTCAAGAAATGTGTGGACATAGCTCATGGGGACATGTTTTAATGGCCGTGGTGGTAGGTCAGCAGTTGGACTTGATGATCTTTGGACTTGATGATCTTGGAAGTCTTTTCCAACCAAAACAGCTCTATGATTCCATGAAAATTAGAACTTTCTAATGAAAGGTGGCCCACCCAGTATTGGGGTGTGAGGGGTGTTTGGTGCAGCTGCATGATGATGCTAAAATGCAATTGAAAATCTGATGGCTTTGCATTAATAGTAAATAAAGTGGAAAGGAGACAGGAAGATGAGGGAAGCTATGATGGGATTTATTTGATTTTTTTTTATATTGTTTTTCACTTTTCCCCCTTATAGCCTGGAGGAGTCAAGGGCCATACTGCGGCTTTGGAATTTGATCCTAGTCAGTATGGCACAAATCTCAGGACAAAAATGTCATTAACAGCCCATTAAGACCTTTTGAACTCTGTCTTCTCTGCAAAAATATTCTCTGAGAAGAGGTGAGCCACTGCCCCAGTAGGGCAATGCTGAATGAAGCCACTCAAAGTCTTGCTTGGCTAGCATGCTCTCTGCTAGTGGTCATTCCAGCTACTGCTGGGTGAAGAGGAGGTCCTGTTTTCAAATCCTTAGTTGCCCTCTTGCATAAAGGAAAAAGCCCAGGGGCATATTAATTAATTACAGGTTGTTACCTTGTTCCTCCCCAGAGAAGCTGGATACTTTTCCTTCCTTCCAGGACAATCAATTAGTACAACTTAGCTACAAACGAACTGTGATGAGAAACAAAACCCTGAGATATTTCCTTTTTCCCCTTCTGTCCTTAATTGCTTGGATCTGTGTGGGGAAAGGACTCCAAGCCTGAGTTTTGCACAAAACTCATCTAATAGTGGAGAGGGCAAGTGGAGCACTGAGCTCTCCACCTGCCTTCAAGTGAATGGCTTCCTGACGGCTGTAAATGCTCTCTGTCTCTCCCTGTACAATGTAGGTGTTGCTGCTCACCAGGAGAAAAAATGAGGCAGTCACTGGAAGGAGAGAAAAGGCTGTCCTGGGCAGGGGGAAAGCACTTCCACTCCTAAGGATAGGAAATTGTGCTGCCTTAATTGCAGTGAAAGGGACTGGGCATTGAGGTGATGCTCTGAGATGCTGGGTGGGGGCATTGAGGTGATGCTCTGAGATGCTGGGTGGGGACACTTTGAGAGAAACCTTTTGCTTGGAGTAAGAAAGGCTCAAAAGTGTGTCCTGCAGTGAAGGAACAAAAAAACCCCTCCCCAAACCTCAAAAGCTAGAGCAGCACATCTGAAAATCTTCTGGCTGTGCTCTCCTTATCACTTTCTCCTGGCTTTCTGCACCTCCCCACACACTTAATATCCCTGCACATGGCCTAGCAATGAGTTAATGAAATCACAGCTTTGCTGTTGTTCTTCATTGCTAAAATTGAGCATGAAATCCAATTATTAGTCACTTTTTTTTTTTTGGTAGCTGTCTTCTGCTCACATTGAGAGGAAAGCAGCTACTGATGACCAAGACAGCAGCATTTCTGTGGTCTCCAGTGGCACTGGTGTGCATCTATATGCAGCTGTAGGTAGGAGAGGGCTCTGGTTTTATCTGCAGAGAGGTGGGGATGCTTGAGGACATGGTGTAAATGTGGCTTTTCTGTCTTCAGCTTCCAGCATCCTTACATTAGGTCTTTTCTCTCTCTTTTTCTTTTTTTTCAATGTTTGTTTTGCCTCCCTTGTCTTTATGTTTAAGGTGCACCTTTGGGAAGGAGAGGAGGAGAAAGCAAGACAGGCAAGCTGGATGAGATCAGATACCTGCACTTTTAACTCTGATCTTGTTCAGTTTGTATTTTGACCTTCTGAAGGCCTTTTGCATTGGTTACTTTTGGTCCAAGCAGACCTTTACTCTTATGTCAGCACAAAGGGGTTAGGTGCAGTGCTTTTTATGGCAAAAAGCCCTTGCTGAGGCTGAGCAAAATCTCAGCTTTTTCAGGAGCAGAGCCACACAAAAGATTTAGGGGGGGTGGGGTGGGAATTGTTAAAAGGGAAGCCCTTTTCTCTTTGGCTTGAATGCAGTGGGGAGATTAAAACTTTCATTTGAGATTTTGCTGTATTCATAGTAGTGAGGCCATGAATAGGTCGAAGTCAGAGCCCACAGTGGTTGTGGTGTGCCCTTTTATTCTCTGGCACATCTTCAGACACAGGTTGTTTTGCACTTGAAAGAGGTGAAAGAGGGGAATGTGAGATTTTGACAGCTGATATTGGCCTCTCAGCTCTTGATGGGGATTTTCTAATTAACCCCAAGGGCCCATCAGGTGGTCAAAATAGAATGATTTCTGTCAGAAAGGGCAAGAAGTTGGAATTTTCTATTTTATTTTATTTTGGACAAATACACCAGGGATGGTTTTTAATATCATATATGAGAGGAAATCAGTGGTGAAAAGGATTTTGGAAATTTTTGACTTGAATACCCCAGAAGCTCAACATTTCAAGGAAAACTTCCTTGCTTTTGAAAATGTCTTGGACTTTATAAAATAATAATAATAATAATTTAAGGAAATGCCTTTACATCCTGATGTGCTCTCACAAATCTGTACCACTGAGACTGTCTGAGGTGGCACAGTCCCATTCTGTCCTCTCCAGCTTTGGGGACTTGGGGATGGTGAGTCCTAGGAAATCATCTGCAGGATCCTTACTGCATGTATGGAACTGACAAAGCTCATTGGGGAAAGAGTCATAACCCAGAGAGCCTGGACCAGAAGTGTGGTATTTTGCATAACATCCTTCTGAAGTTTTAAAAAGCAAAACATGAGCAAGCCTGCAGGTGTACCTGCTCTCTTTTCAGTGTTGTAGGCTCTCAGCCTCTCCTCATAGGGCAATGCTCTAGTCCCTTAAGCATCCTCATAGCCCTCTGTTGGACTTTCTTGAGCAGATCCCTGTCCCTCTAGAACTGGGGAGCCCAAAACTGGAAGCAAAACTCCAGGTGAGGTATACTTGTTCACAGAATCAATAAGGTTGGAGAAGACCTCAAGGATCATCAAAGTCCAACCTGTCACCCAACACCTCATGACCACTAAACCATGGCATCAAGTGCCACATCCAATCCCCTCTTGAATATCTCCAGGGATGGTGATTCCACCACCTCCCTAGTCAGCACATCCCAACAGCTAACAACTCTCTCCATGAAGAACTTTCTCCTCACCTCGAGCCTAAACCTCCCCTGGTGCAGCTTGAGACTGTGTCCTCTTGTTCTGGTTGCCTGGGAGAAGAGACCAACCCCTTCCTGGCTACAACCTCCCTTCAGGTAGTTGTAGGCAGCAATGAGGTCACCTCTGAGCCTCCTCTTCTCCAGGCTAAACAATCCCAGCTCCCTCAGCCTCTCCTTGTAGAGTTTGTGCTCAAGACCTCTCCCCAGCCTCATTGCCCTTCTCTGGACACATTCAAGTTGTTATAACACTGACAGCAGAGGGTAGTTATTGTGGGGGGAGAACAGAAAATTTAAACCTTGCAGGACCAGAGCAAACATTTCAAAACAAAACTTAAAACTAAGCAAGCCTTGCCTTCCCTCACACCTGGCTGCATGACATTTGGCGCAGGTCCAACATCATTTTGCTGGAATTCAATGAGTGTGTTGTGCGTGAACAGAGCCAAGCAGCTGTGGGAATTGAGCTGTTTTGTGGTCTTACTAAATGGTTGGAGGCAAGCAGAGGTATAGCTTAACTTTCAGAGAGTGGAAGGTGGTGTGCCCTGTTCCCTGCTTTTAGAGAACTCCAGGAACTTGAGCATGATAGGTGACATGGGAACTTAGAATCCTGCTACACAGGATGAGAACAACCTCATTTGGCTATTGAACAACCTAATATTAGGTTGTGAAACCTAAGATTAGGTTGTAAAACTAAGTAGGGCTAGTACTTAGCAATTCAAATAGTTGCTAAGTAATTGCAAGAGAATAAATACAAAATAATAATTATATATACATATTCAGTGAGCCCATTGGAGATTCCAATTTCTCTAATTCTATACACTAGAAAGGGGTATGGAGGCTTTTGGATGCTTGGAGAATGCCTGCCTAAATATTATTTAACGGTCTTGAGAAGAGGGCTGAATAGACTTGACCTGGGTCAGGAGTTTTATGCTTTACTTACCCAGGGATTATTCTAAGAAACCTGATGAGACACAGACATTTCTCCATCTTCAGTGACATTAAATTCCTAGCATTTCTTCTTGCTTAACAGATGCTGGAAAGAAGCTGATCTTGTTTTTCCCTCCAGTGGTGCTCAGCACTGCAGTGTGGGTGAACAAGACATTCATCTCACTGACACATCTTGTTTCAGCTGTTGCTATGACAAATTGTTTCTGCCATAGTTCAGCTGAAGTACTGCAGAGTTGCTGGGAGTGTTTACTGTACTCCAGGCTTTGCTCATCATGGGGTTTAATTTTTTTTTTCTTTTTGAGGCTAGCTTTAAATCAAAACCCAAGTGAGGGGTAGCAAAGCACAGGTGACTTCATGCAGGGAAAGCTGCTGCTGGAGGGACAAGAAAGTGCAAGGTGGTTCTCAGCTCTCATCACTCTACCAAATCTGCCCAGATTCTCAGCAATATTATACATGGTTATTTTCAACAGCCAGCACATGGAAGAAAGGAATGTTCCTCTTGTGGGAGAGAATTTGGCTCCTGAAACAAAATCCCCTCCTGCTGCCTATCAATGCAATGCATTGTTTGGGAAGTGGCCTGTACATTTTAGGAACAGTCCAGTGCTTCTCCACCCAATTGCTTCAGATGATGAAATCAAATTTCACGTGTTTGAGCAAGGGTGGAGAAAAGAATTCAACCATGCTGATGCTATGTGATATTGAAGACATGCACAGGCCCATTCTAAACCCAGAAATTTGCTTCTCACAGAATCACAGAAACATTCAGGCTGGAAAAGCCCCCCAGGATCACCAAGTCCAACCAATAATCCTGCTCTACAAAGTTCATCCCCTAAACCATAGCCCCAAGTACCACATCCAAATGACCTTGAAACACAGCCAGGGTTGGTGACTGAACTACCTCCCTGGGCAGCACATTCCAGTGCCTGGCAACACACAAGAGGGGAAGGACCACATCTCTGCTTCCAGTGTTTTATCAGGGTAGGGTTATCATCCTGAACCTGCAAGAGTTCACCAAGGCACTCTGTGTTTTCTGCTTGCTTTCTTGCTGCTGGCCACCCTTGCTTTTGCAATATGCTCCTCCTCCAGCTGAGTTACCTCCTCACTCTTGGTTGACTTCATTCAAGTTTTCCTTGAGGAAAGGATTACTTTCATTCAAGTAATCCTTGAAGAAAAACCTCCACTGGCTCACAGGCTAACAGCAGAGTATCAGGAAGGAAAGCTTGTTTTCTAGGGAACAGTCCTTACAAGTTCTCTTTCATCTCCCAGTGAGTTTGGATAAAGCCATGGACTCGTGATCCTGAACATCTGAATATGGCATGGCCTGCAAATTAACAAGATGAATTTCCCTCACACAAATTTGTCACCTGCTTTTGAAACAAACCAGAAAGAAGTGAGTGGGACACATTTTAAGGCTGGAGAGGCTTCATCCCCTGTACTGTCCACAGGCATTTGTTGAGTGTCTTCTCATGGGGCTGCAGAAGTGAGAGCTCTGAGAAACACTCAACTTCAAGGGGAGAAATGTGTCAAAGGGGATGTTTGAAATGGGAAATGTCAATTAACTTTCTGTCTCTTTCAATTAACTTTCTGCCTCTTTCAATTTTAAAGTGAGAAAGTGAGTGATGGTGGAATCCAAATGTAAATGATGTATATGAAGCAGAAGCTGCAATATTGCTTTAGCGCTCTATGGATGTTGGGTTGGTGTGGGGTTTTTTTTTGGGTTATAAATAATCTGTTTCCATACCTGTTTTTTATGGGTTTTTTTTTTTTTTTGGTACGTGTCACCAAGTGCAGGATTGTGTCTTTATTTGTGATTAGTGTTTACTTCAGTAAAGTTTTTATGTTGTTTTTGTTTTGTTTTTTTTCTTGGTAAGTGTCACCAAGTGGAGGATTGTGTCTTTATTTGTGGTTAGCGTTTACTTACTTACTGGTGAGGGACTTTTTAGGGTGTCAGGGAGTGACTAAGGTGAATGGAGGAAAACTAGAAATGGGGAGATTCAGACTGGATGTTAGGAAGAAATTCTTCACCCTGAGGGTGGTGAGACACTGGAACCCGTTGCCCAGGGAGGTGGTGGAAACCTCATCCCTGGAGGTTTTGAAGGCCAGGCTGGATGTGGCTGTGAGCAACCTGCTCTAGTGTGAGGTGTCCCTGCCCATGGCAGGGGAGTTGGAACTGTCTGATCCTTGAGGTCCCTTCCAACCCTAACAATTCTATGATTCTACTTTTTTCCTTTGTGTTCAGGGAGAACTGCAATATCTGCCTTAGAAACAGTTGAGGGGAAAGAGCTGCAATATACATTCAGGTTACAAGACAGATGGAGAGTGCTTTTTGTCTACTTGAGGCAATGTTACAGACTTTTGGGTCTTCCTTTTTCTGGCATTCTGTCAGTTTATAGCAATTATCAGTCTTTCCAAGTGAACTTAAGTAGCTTTTAATAAGTGCTAAGAACCTTTACAAATGAAACTGCATAGTTCTTTGGTTTTGTTTGGATTTTTTTTTGTTTGGATTTTTTTTGTTTGGATTTTTTTGGTTTGTATTTTTGTTGGTTTGGATTTTTGTTGGTTTGGATTTTTTGTTGGTTTGGATTTTGGTTGGTTTGGATTTTGGTTGGGTTGGATTTTTGTTGGGTTGGATTTTGGTTGGGTTGGATTTTGGTTGGGTTGGATTTGGGTTGGGTTGGATTTGGGTTGGGATGGATTTGGGTTGGGATGGATTTGGGTTGGGTTGGGATGGATTTGGGTTGGGTTGGGATGGATTTGGGTTGGGATGGGATGGATTTGGGTTGGGATGGATATTTTTTATTTTTTTGTTTGTTTGGAATCAGTCAGAATTGGAAGGGACCACAAGGATCATTTAGTTCCAACCCCCCTGCCATGGGCAGGGACACCTCACACTACATCAGGCTGGCCAGAGCCTCATCTAGCCTGGCCTTAAACACCTTCAGGGATGGGGCCTCAACCACCTCCCTGGACAACCCATTCCAGGCTCTCACCACTCTCATGGGGAAGAACTTCCTCATGTCCAGCCTGTATTTCCCCACTTCCAGCTTTATTCCATTCCCCCTAGTCTTGTCACTAACTGATAGTCTAAAAAGTCCCTTCCCAGCTTTCTTCCTGATGTTCTCTTTGTTGTGGAAAGCAAATTTATCTTAGTCTAGAATACAGTATCCATACCTCATGTATATTAAGTGTCCTTCCTTGTGACACCTTCTGGTTCTAAAAGCTTATCCACGCTTTCTAGCTTAATCACTGACTCACCAGGAGATTAAGGCTCATCTCTGGAGTATTTAGCAAGCCAGCTAATTATGGGTGAAATCAGTAGGCATTAGAGAAAGCTGAGTGGCTTCGGGGGCTTGGGACAAGGGAGAGTGGCAGACACTGCCTGATGCTATGTCCTGAGGCCCCTGAGTGTCCCTGTCAGTCATCAATTCCTGGTTGCACCATCACAGATCAGAAATTGTTCTGACACTGGCAGGGTCTACAGTCTGCCTGGACTGCCAAGGGTTTCACACTTGCACAGCAATGAAGAAATTCAGTTGAGAATTTTTGAGTTTTGAGAATTTGTGCTTGGACTTCATCTGAGGAAATTCACCGAGATCAGGAGGAGAAGCCTTTGTATTTTCCTGATGAGATACTGCATAACACAGAGAAATGAGTTTCAGGTGTTGTACAAGGCAAGGATGAGGGTGCTGAGTGTGCACATGTGGAGGCAGGTGGGTGCTGGAGAGAGATGTGTGGAAGGCACAGGGTGCAAGGAGGGAATCTGTCCCTTGCCACGGCAGAACAGGCAAGTTGTGCTTTGATGTTTGGGCTCTGCTGGGGACAGGGTGCCTGGGCAAGGGCTGTGATGGCCTGAACAATCACTCCAGCCTTCAGCTTCCCCTCTTCCTCCTCCCCTCCCTTCCCCATCAGAACAGCAGAGCAAGGTTCAAATGTCACCCTGGAGCCTGCAAGCTGTGAGCTGGGCAGGGAACTTGTACATCCCCACCTCCATCTATGTCATTGGATGTTGTGGTAATTAGGATCTTAAAGATAAATCTGGAAGGATGTTGGTGAAAATAAACAGGATAAAAACCTCTTGCTATATTGGGCCACCCTTAGGGATAAAATGCTAGTCTTAAACTTCCAAAAAAACGTTTGCAATGACAGATCAGCCCCGGGTTGGTTGAGGTAGGTCCTGCTTTTTCATCCCAGCAGCCACGAGAGGGCAACATGAGCATGAGCACAGCGGAGACAGGACGGTAAAGGAGAAATCCCAGATGGAAAACACAATTTGCAATTCCCGCAGCATTCGTGCAGGTTGTTTTGCCTGCAGCTTGTGTGCCAGGAGGTGAGGACAGGATTTATCCCTGCTTCACGTCTGTCTTGTGCTTTGTGGAGCTGCCTCAAGCCTGGGGGAGGTAACACCTGACTGTTAAACTGCAGTTTCACTCTTACTTTTTCCAAGTACAAGGGTTGTGTAAGACTTTGGGATCTGGAATGGTGTTGCAACTTCTCCTGAGTTTCTGGCAGGCTTTGAGACAAGAGAACTATTAACTTCTGGATATATAGAGATATAGAAATATTCTAAATATAGAAATTTCAGGGTTTTTTAAAGAGAACACCACCTCACATCTGTGGAGAAAAAACATTAAGAGGTGACGTTTTAGCTGAAAAAGCAAAGAAAATAGTTTTTGTGTTTCTAAAAGAGTGGTAGTGTGATGGCAGCTGCCAGAAAATGAGTCCTGTGTTTGCTTGGCTAAGAATTTCAGGGCCTTTGGGCTTTGTGTACTTATTTACACTTGGCCTTGGGCTCTGTGTACTTATTTAGACTTCACCTGGCCACTATGTGGGAGCAAGGTGTGTGAAGATCCCATTGTAGCTGCACGACCAAAGCTGGATTCCCAACAGGAGCACCCAGGAGATGAAGAAATTGGCTTGGGAGTTTTCCAGGTCATGGGGAGCTCTGGAAGAGGGATAACTTGTAATTCATACTCAGACTTTCCTGGGTTTTGGCAGTAATAAGGGCCAGCTCAGTTGTTTTCTATTTTTGTAGAGCCTTTTGCGGAGCTTTGTGTCAAGTTGGAAAGTGCTCCTCAATCAAAGAAGTCATTGGCAAGCATTAATGAAATTAATACATGGCCTCTTCATATCTTAATTATTTGTGTGACTATTTCCCTTTGACCTTTCTCCCTGGGCATCTATTTGATGCATTCATGCAGGGAGATGTTTTGCACAGAGGGAGTTAAAAATGTTCACCTGTTCAAAAAGCTGCCACCAGGACACAGATACAAGCAGAGATTCTTTCTCTCATCGCTGCATTATTTCCCTGAACACACTGTAATTTCATCAATTTTCCATGCTTATGCTCATGAATGCTTGACATTACCATGTCTTTGCCTTAACAAAAAAGAAATTTCATGGCTTAAGATTTCACCAGAAGAATAGGGAGAGCGTGAAAAGCCAGGCAAAGGAGGAAGCACTGCAGTGTCCTTTGTGCCACAGCAAGACTGCTTCGTGGAAAAAATGTGTATGTTTTGGGTTGCTTGGTAGCCAAGAGTACATCATAAACTAGAACTCAGGCAGCTTCCTGCTGTTTTAGCTGTTTTGCTGCTTTGCATCTGAGTGGAGGTTTATTAAATTTCAGGGTGCTCAGGATTAAATGCACATGCAATGTGTAAGGCTTTGGGGATTTGGAAGTCTCAAGGTTAGATCAGAGAATTGTTGGGGTTGGAAGGAACACCAAGGATGAGCCAGTCCCAACCCCCCTGCCATGGACAGGGACATCTCACACTAGAGCAGGTTGCTCACAGCCACATCCAGCCTGGCCTTAGAAACCTCCAGGGATGAGGCTTCCACCATCTCCCTGGGTAACCTGTGCCAGTCTCTCACCACCCTCATGCTGTAAAACTTCTTCCTAACATGCCATCTGAATCTCCCCACTTCTAGTTTTGCTCCATTCTCCCCAGTCCTATCACTCCCTGACATCCTAAAAAGTCCCCAGCTTTCTCATAGCCTCCTTAACAGACTGGAAGGCCACAAGAAGGTCTCCTTGGAGCCTTCTCTTCTCCAGACTGAACAGCCTCAACTCTCTCAATCTGTCCTTATAGGAGAGGTGCTCCAGCCCTCTGCTCATCCTCATGGCCATTCTCTGGACACCTTCCAGCACTTCAGTCAACTTGGATGGCTGTAGTCCTGTCTTGGTTAGTGCTAGGCAGAGAGGTAACTCCAAATATTTCTGAGTTCCAGGTTTTTTCTTTTTTTCTGATGCATTACCTGGGCTGTTTGCAAATACACAGAATATTTGTTTGTGGATATATATCACTCAGAATATATCTGCTTGTAAGAGACTTCCAAGATCATCCATTCCAGCTTTGGCCCAGCACTGAAAGATCAACATTAGACCATGTTCCTAAGTGCCAGGTCCATGTGCTTCTTGAACCCTTCAGGGATGGTGACTCCACCACTGTCCTGGGCAGACCATTCTGATAGCTGATAACCCTCTCAGTGAGAAATATTTCCTAATATCCAGCCTGAACCTCATGGCATGGCTTGTAACCACTTCCTCTAGAAAAGAGGAAGAGGTTGCCCCCATCCTTGCTGCAACCTCCCTTTAGGTAGCTGTAGATCCTAAGAGGCAGGTGGGTTAGGAGGGATATGACATCCTTTACTTGGAAGTGTGGAATTCATGTGGCCCTGACCTCAACCCAGAACAGGTAACAGGATGGTTCAGAACGAGCTCAGAGTATTTCTGGCTTCTTGCACCCAAAGTTCCATGCTTGCTTCTTTGCTGATATCTGGCATGAAGGTGATAATGTTTCTATCCTCAAAGTTATTCTGCCTGCCTGTGGCTCTGTGAATGGAGTAAATACATGAAATAATGAAATACACATCCTGTCTGGTTGACACATTGAGTAAACCAAGCCAGGCCTGGAGAGCTTTCTTGTCTACACATGCAGAGAGGGTGGAAGCCACAGCAGGGCCTCCTGAGCCTTGTTTCGAGGGAGGATGTGGTAATAAAATTGCTTTCCCAAGCCACCAGACAAAGGATGGTTAAGCCAGACTAAGGCCTCAACAAACCCTTTGCAGAATGTGTTAATAGTTTTACTTTGCCAAATACTGGCTTGCTCTACGCACCTCTCGTTTGATCTCTCCTTCAGCCTCAAGAAGCAGCAGTTGAAGTGACACAGCCAGGCTTAGGCTGGGCAATCTGCAGAGGCAATGGTTGTGTTTTCAAGCTCCAGCTGATGCTGTAACTGCTGCACAAGTGTCCTCACTTGCACTATCCCATCAGCCTCATGGAGTGAGCAACAAAGACTTGCTTTTGTTGGGTGTTCCAAGAAAGAATTTTTAGTTAATGCGTTTGAGGTTGAACTATGAAATTCTTTTAGGTGTTGATTGAAAGGATGGACTCCTGAGTAAGGGAGGAAGAAAAGGCATCTGGCTGTTCTGAGGCAACATCATAGGCCCAGCAAGGATGAGACAGAAGGCTGTTGCTCTCTTTGCTGGTAGATAGCCACATATTGCTTCCCATGGAGTGCTTTCAGTTGAGACTGCAGCAAATGGAGCTGGCTGTGCAGCTATGCTAGTGTGCATCAGGAGTAACTTCACTCAAGTCAGCAGTTACTGAAGTATAAAGCTGGGGTGAGTGAAAGCATCACAGGACCTAACAGGTATCTCCTAAGGGAAGACTTGAGCTGCCAAATTACAATAGCAACTTTAGTCTCCATGAAAATGAAATTAGATCAGACCCCCATATTCATTCCTCTAGTCTGACAGCCAAGACTTGATTCATCTACTGTTTCTTCCCTTTCCATGGTCATTCATCACACTGCAAAAATGCTACTGGGAATCACAAACTGCTCAGACAGCTACTCTTGTGCTTTGCTAATAACAGTGTCCCCAAAATACTACTGAGCACAGTAGGAAGAGTAAACTGTTAGGGGTGATTGAACATATCTCCACTAGCTGTTGCCATCTTCTGCTTCCAGGTGTGCAGATACTACAGGAAGGATTTAATACTACCTTTTTAGACTTAAATCATTGCTGTTTCCATTTAGGTTAGCATAGCCAGATTTAGCTTTGTCTTGTATTGCTTCTTATTGCACCTGCTGGGTGCAGAGGGGAAGATGTCTAAGGTCAGCAGGTAGAACACTTCTAGGACTGCTTTGTAAATGTTTGCTGTAAAATCATGACTATGTGTTGTCAACTCTGAGCATGAAGTAGACTCTGAGCTTGGGAAAATTACCTTTGTGACCTTAGAGAATGAAATGTGTTGGCACACAACAGCTCTAGGCATGATGTGGTGTTAGTGGAGGATGACGCACCACCATTCCTCCTCTGTAAGTGGTTTTGTGGATGTTTTTCATTTAACAAATGAAGGATGATTTATTTAACTTACTCTCATGAATTTCATTAATTTGCAACACAAATTGTAAACCTCAATGTTACAGAAAAAGGCCAGCAGCAAAAAAATGAAAGACAACTGAAGAAGTTAATCAAACCATAGCCAGAAACAAACGGAATTCTATCCTAATTGCTTGGAAAGGACATTATTACTTTATGTGGGTATTGTGATTTAGGGGGAAGGGAGAAAAACGAGTGGAATTGTCTCAAAGTCATTGTATTTCCTGGAGAGAGGGCTCTGAAGGGACCTGATAACAGTTCTGCTTACTCTGCATTTTGTAGTGATTCATCCTTCAAACACTGAGCCCACTTCCTGCTGCCTTAAACAGCAAGGACAGGATGAGATGTTTGCTGAGGAAAATCACCCCTTGATTCTCCAGCATTGCTGTGCCCTGCTTTGAGGGCCACAAACAGGCGCTACATCTAGACTTGCCAGAAGTAAATGTTTGCAGAGTCAAATGGTCTCAGATGATGTAAATTTCAAAGCAGGCTCCCATCATACCAGCAGCCCCAGTAAGCACTACAGCATGGTTGTTGTCATTGTTTTACTCCATCCTGAGCCTGTAGCACATTGTAGATGCTATCATAATACATTTACTCTTCCTCTGGCTGTAGGATACCCTGGCTCACATGAATAACACTGCAATAATTGTTTGCTTAGTGATGATGCTCTTCTTTTGCTCTGAGTTGTGAGATGCAGAAAAGCAAAAGCTGCCTTGTGTTTTGGAGAGCATTACAATCCACTCTAAGATAAAGTAAAAATAGGTAGAAACAGAATGAGGCATCAGCCTAAAACTACCACAGGCTCCATGATGGTTCTTTGCTGTGCTCTAAACAGTGTCTCAGTGGTTTTGCTTTTATGAAACATTAGAACAGTGTGAAGCTCCTTGGTTGCATCTCTCTGCGTTTACAAGCGCAGCTAACACAAAAGGCAATGGTCCGTGTTGTGACCCTGGTAGGAAAAAAACCCAAACCTCTTTGCTCTCGTCTGCTGGCACTCGTTAACAGTTCATTAGCAGCTGACAATTCCCCTGGACCGATGAGTCTTGTTGTGCTCGCAGGAACCAAACCCGACAGCGCGAAGCTGTCTGCAGTCACAGCCGCAAGGCTGAGGACTTCCACCGCGGGCGTCGAGGCGAAAGCAGCTCGGGCTGCAGCTAGGAAACACCGGGGCTGAGCCGGCGGTTTATTGCATAATTAGTTAAATCATATTTTATATGTGGGACTTGTCAAGGGGCAGGACAGGCATATCTGCTGTGATTATATTTTACAGCGGTTAACGCGGCGCCGTTGATGAAATGTGTCACTCCGGCGGCGCCGGGATCCGTTCCCATTAATGCAAACCACTTTTGTTGCACGCTTTACATTTGGAAACAGATTTAAGCATTAAGTGGCTAATGTCTGCAGCCGAGGGGAATCCTTCCCGAATTTGTAACACTGACCAGAACAGACCCCGCATTACACTCTCCAAATGGCGCGGTTTTGCATTTGAATGTCTGAATTATCCTGGTTTCTTAGAGACGACCACAGCACCAACATCTTAAATCCTCAAAATATTGTCCGCTTCATTGAATGCTCGTGATCTAAGCATATGTGTAATTATTCTGTAATTCTCCCCAAAATGTGATTCCTTGGAAATGCAGACTAGATTTCCCCTATTGTAGCTGCAATGACTATTTCTTTGTGCCCGCTTCTTTAAATACGGTCACAAGGAAGTCTGTGTGCCTTGGTGCACCGCATGGGTAATGATGATTTCCCCCCACTCCACCCCTTTTCTCCCCCCCTCTTTTTTTCTTCCTTCTTCCCCCCCTCCTTCTCCCCAGTACACCCATCACTAGAGAGGGAAAAAAAAACAACACCCAAACCCAAATCCACCCAACCAAACCCAACCCACCACAAAAACCTGCTTCATTTGTTTCAGGGTACAGAGCGAGGTCACAAAAAGACCATTTAAGATAGTATACATACAACAGTAATCTTTCAGACAAGAAATGGGTCTAATGCCACCTACAATGGGCTTAGAGTCAGGCAAGGATACAAAATGAGAATTTGCAAGAGTTACCAAACCTGGCTCCCATAACATATGTGTGTGCACACTCTGCTAGAGGGCAAAGGGGAATCCCATCTACCTTAAGCAGATTCAGCCCACATCTTTTTTCAGAGATTGCTGCTAGTGCAAAGGATGTTGATTCATAAGGAAAACAAACCCCATTTGGGAGGAAAATGCAGTTTGGTTCATTAAAGAAAAAAAAATGCTTTGCATTGCTGGCTGAAATGTAAACGTGTGTGTGCTTTGCACTGAGCTTTTGCTTGCTTTTCAACCCCAGGAATAGAGTATTGTGGAGTCTGATACCTTGTTTTATTAACTCTTCTACTTCCCAGGTGTCTTTCTCAGCCCCCCAATTATAAGGGGGGTGTGGTGTAGAGAAGACTTGGCTTCCAAGTGTTTTGTAGTAGTAGTAGTACCTCTTCCCATCTTTCATTTAAAAATGTGTTGTCTTTACTATTTATTTGACAGGACTTGGTGCTTAAGTGTCTCATTTCAAATGAGCAAAACTCAGCCAGAACTAGAAATCAGTGAAAGCAATGCAGCATTAAATAAAATGTGCTTCAGGTTTTAAGTTTGGTTTGCACAGAAACTTTTCCCTGGGTTTGCACAGAAACTTTTCCCTGGGTTTGCACAGAAACTTCCCTTGATAAATATTTCTCCAGCTTTTTGTTTTGTTTTGGTTTGGTTTTTTTTTAATTAAAAAAGCAAAACCCACACTTCTTTAAAGGTGTGAAAACATTTTATGGATGAAATTAGATTGATTTTCTTTTCTTTTTTTTTGAGAAGTCTTCACAAAGCTATAGATTTTCAAAACTAAGAGATCTGGCATAAATACTGCACAAAATCCTCCACAGTAAGAAAGGTACAGACTTGCAGGTTTTTTTTTTCTTCCCCCCCCTCCAATAAACCATTAAGGTCTGAGCTGGGAAAACCAGATTTGGCTGGAGAAATAAAAGCAGCATTGAAGCGTTCGAACAAATGAGCAAATGCTGAGGAAACTGAGTCCATATAAAATATTTATTGCATCAGCTCAGTATAATAACTCTTAGTGAGTGTTGCAGTATTTGATTCCTCACCCCACTGAATCATGTTAGTAAACTATCTGAAGGTGTTAAGCCATTTTTATCTTCTCACTGCTAGGTTTTTTACTGGTAGAATGGAAATACAAAATATACTCCTAAAGTTCAACCAGGTAAGAAAGTGTAAGATTGTGGAGCTGCAGCAACAGATTTCATATTCCTGTTTTTCAGTCTTTAAGGGAAAAAATATAAAAAAAAATCAGAATTTACAATTTAGTCGAAGTTGTACAGAATTTGGGTGAGGTAGACTGTTCAATATGGCCCCAAAATAGCTGCTAGACCCAGCAAGTTGAGTTCCTTGTGGTTGCATCTTCAACACCTGCCCCAGAGAGAAGGAAGTTTCTGTGTGTGGGTTCCTCCCAATGGCAGTTGCTGCTGAACTTCAGGTTTCCACTGGAGTGGAGGAGGTATGAATTTGTGCAAAGTATGTGTGGAAGTTGTAGCCCTGGTGCAGGTCTCTGAAATGCCATAGAGCCACTAGGCATGGGCACAAACCCTTTTTCTGCTAACACAGGAATTGCTCCTGTGCATGTCAGTGATGTGGCACTTGAGTTAGCAGAAGTCAACCAAGAAATGTTCTTTGAGCAACTCCTCCTTTGCTGCATCTCCTTTTTTTTTTTTGCCTAAGTGCAGGGAGAAAGGTCCCAGTGCAAGCATATAGTCCATCTCAATCATGCAAGTTTTAGTTTGGGGCTGTGAGGCAAAACCCTGACCCGGTGAGGTAAAACCCTGACCCAGTGAGGCAGGTGGCAAAATACTGAGTGCCTCAAGTATCATTTGAATTTTGCTTGTGAAATTGCTCCTTGCTGCACTATGCTCTGAGTGTGTTGCAGGTCTACAGGCACAAATGAGAACCTGCACCTCACTCTTTCAGATACATAAATACTGAAATATCTCAAGTGCCAGAGTGCAAATTAATTTTTATATGAGGTTTAAATCTGGTTTTAGTATGAAAAGAATTGACTGAGCAGTAGCTTTCATTTTTAGAGCACTTTTTGCTTGCTGGCACTTTCCTCTCTATCATTATTTGTAGTATGTTTATTGTTGTGGTGTTTTTGTATTTTTTTTCCCCCTCCTAAATCCCTGCAATGTCGTCTGAATGAAAATGATCTGGATAAGCAAGGAAAGCAGCTATAAATAAACATTTGGCAGAGAATCTTTGATGCTGTGTGAGAGCTGACTGCAAACATTTTAATGAGGCTTGATTGTAAATCAGGAAAATTTGCTGGCTGTCTAAGCTCTGAGTTGGCAACAGCTTGTTGAGAGTAAATCCTCTTATGGAAGGTTTTGCTAATCTGAATAAATTCAATTTCAAAATCCTTCCTTGATCTAAGCTTGCTTACGCTCTCACCAAGGCCTAAGGACCCTGAGGGTCAATTCCAATAACAAAAGATAAGAAAAATCTGCCCTTTCTCATATCTCTTTGCAATACACTGGGAGCTGTTACCTCACTGCAAAAAATCTTTAGGTTTAATGAAGTCACCTTTGGATGCTTTTGGAGGATGAAGTTCAATGTTTCCCACCCCAGTGCATGTCTGCTCTGCAAGCCACCCAGGGCTGATGTCAGAGGACTTGGCTGGCTCCTTCTCTGGTGCACACAGCTCTGCTGGGAGAAGTCATCCTTGAAAGCACTGCACTGAACTGCATAGCTGTGATGGGTTGGAAATTAGGGTGCAGCCTAAACAGCTTAAGAAAATATGACAAATGGAGCTTTACCAAAGAGATTTTTCTTTTTTTTTTTTGTGTGTGATACCAGGTTAGGCAGCCTCCACTTTTTAGACAAGCTGTAAAGGAGCAAGTTTTAGCTCAAAACCTAAACAAATCCTGGGGCTGGGCTGTGATTCTGCAGCTCTTCTGCTGCTGCTGTGCAGGTGGACTGCAGTTCAGACACTTTGTACTTCAGAATCCCACCTGTGATCTGATAGTGAGAGATGTAAACAGCATTTGTTCTATTTTTCTTCCCAAGAATCGTCTGCTTCATTTTCCATTTTGTTGAGGCTTTTTGTGCTGAGCAGTAGGTTGTGCAAAGACTGAGGCCTCATCTTGTTGTGTTAATTGGCTGAATAATGCAAAAATCCCCAATACTGTAGCTTTGGAATGACACAAGATACTGGGCAGCTGTAAATATTGTAATCTAGCTCTGCTCTTTGTATCTGTTGAGGTTTTTTTTAGGCAAGCATGCTTTCAAAATCCATTCTGTTATGGTAATCAAACATGTATAAAAGGAAGTACCAGAAGGGATTTGGCTGCTTGCTCCTCACAAAATGTGGCTTCATATAGTAGTGAAAGTGTATGGCCACAGACAATGGCAGAGAAAAGGAAGTTCTATGGGCAAAGCAAGAAGTTTTCAGATGGTTATGAGCTGTCTGTAGGGCAAAGGGACCTAGAGGAATGAAAAAAATTTATTCTGTCTCCCACTAGAAGTGCTGGAAAACTGATCCTGCTTCATTTGTGGTTAGCTAAAGACAATCACTTAAAAAGCTGAACAGTTTCTCATAATACCACATGAAATGGTTTGCTGTTTTATTTGGCTGGATATGGGAGGGAGGGCTGTGCAGAACTGAAGTGGATTTGTGTGTTGCTGGGTCTGAGTTTACTGTTTTTATGCTACTCTTCCTAATTAATTGCCTCTATAGGCAGCTGGATTATTTTGACTCTGGGTGAATGAGGCTGAGCTTGTATTTATTGCCCCATCTGATGAGCCCAACTGTGAGGCACTTCCAATGGCTGGTGCTTGGTGCTGGTGCTGCTGCAGCACCTGGGTGCTCATGGTGCCTCTAGCTCATGCTGTGTCTTTAGGACAGGCTCTTAGACACTCCTTGGCTACTTAACTGGCAAAAGGTAGAAACAAATCTTGCAATGTCCAAGGATTAGGATAGGAATTTGTTATTTACCCTGAGCAAAAGGAGAGAGGGTCTTCAGAGGAAGCCCTGAAAAACTGAGGTCTGGTGACCTTAATTTGGCTAAAAGAGAGAACCAAGCCCCCTTCACCAGGCTCCCAACCCCCATTTCATGGGCTCCCATGATCTCCATGGGGGATGCCTCTGTGGAGGAGATGCATAAAGGCTTTCTTCATGAAGGTATTCCTTTAACTGATATTCAGGTTTTCTCCCAAACATACTATCCAACTGCAAGCTCCCCACAGAGCATCTCTGCTCCTCAGCCAGTCTTGAACTCCAGAGATCAGCTCTGTTTGCCATGGCCTGAGATGCAGGAGCAGTGTTTGCCTTAATGTGATGCTTTCCAGAGTGCTTTTGCACTCTGCTTAGAGAAAGGAAGTCTTATTGCATTTCAAATATTAAACCAACTTCTGTCTCTGCAGAGAACAACTCTTACTTACACTTAGGTTTTAAAACAGTCCCTTGGGGCTTACAGATACTTGTGTGTGAAGTTATGCAGGGAGGCAGATCGTGTTACCAGTCACTGCACAGTACAACTCATGGTCTGGAGAATTTGTTGGCAGTGGTGGCTTTTGTCAGAGCCACAGCTTCTGGAATCTTATCATTGAATAAGAATATCAGATTTCTTTAGAAAAAAAAATCCCAAAATAAGAAAAAAAATCCAAACCAGTCTCTATGGAAGAAAAGGTTAAAAGTGTCTTAAACACACTAGAGAAATTCCATTTTGAATGTCAAATAAAAGACCAACTATTGGCTTTGCAGAAAAAACAAATAATTTGGCATATGATGTTTGACATCTTTGCAGTTAGTGATGCAATTATTTTGTGCTTGTACTTCATCTAGTATCTGTTTTTTCCTAATTCCTCAGTTTCTTTAAGGCATTGCAAATAACATGTGGTAGGTACAAAAAGAAAGGAGAAGGAAATAAGGGAACAGGAAAGACACTGCAGGTGGTACTGGCTGATCATGGTGCATGTCAGTAATGCAGCAAATATTCCTATATCCCATTTCAGTTGCTGCTTCTGCTTCCTTGGGCTTCAGTACTATTTGTTTTGAGATCTTTATGTTGTCTGTGCTTGCCCTATGGATTATGTGCTTGCCTCCACTTTTGTTGGGCAGCTCAGCAGGCAAACAGAGGTTGTTAAACAAACTTAATGTGAGGTTTTAGATGAAACTTAAAAAAAAAAAATTAGTAAGATAATTATTTCCATAGTCTCTGGTGTGTGTGCATTAATGTTTTTATTGAAGAGCTTCCTTGGGGCCTCAAATTGTCTTTGTGTTGGACAGGCAGCATAGGTGTTAGCATGGTGCCATCTAATCTGACCTGTGACATTCCCACAGTGACAGTTTTGGTTTCCAGTTTTGAGCTGAATAGAAATATCTTTCCCCCAGAGATTTGAACTGAGAGGGAATGGACACAGTGAAGGCTTCTCTGATCAGTTGAGGGCTTACAATTAGATGGGTTGCTTTTCCAGGTCCTTTGCATAGCTCCATCTCCTCTGTGATGAGTGAGGCTATCAGCATTCAATCATCCTCAGCCTCACTGGCACAGAGCCAGGGTGATTCCCACATGTGATATTTACCAGCAAATGGTTTGGTTATTGACTGCAAGCCTTCTACTTCCAGGACAAGGATTTGCATTCATGTACAGGCACATAGATCTCTGTGTTTGGAACACCTGTAAGATATCAGGAGATTTGGGCATGTCACTTTTTGCTACCCTGCTGGGTGAGAGTGACAAGTGAAGTTTTCCAGCCCAGCTCATGGAAATACTCTTCATGTATTATGGACATATTTAAAGACTGGGAAGTCTTTAGGAGGTGTGACCACAAACAGTCTGCAGAAATCTCAGTCAACACTTTGTCCAAGGTCTAGCTCAAGATGGAAAGCAAACCAGGTTGCCTGTCCTGCATACAGTAGTGCTGCTTGGATATTTGAAGTTGGCCTGAGCAGACACTTATGAATAATAATCTTCCAAAATCTCCAAAGCCCCTTTGGGTCAAGACCTTACACCTTCAAGGCAACCATTACTCTTTAAAACATGGAGGTTTGAACATTGGAGCCCAGAAGTCAGTTACCTGGTGACCTCTCCTGAAAGAACCGTTCTGAACCTTTTGTGAGGGGATGCTGTGAGATTTACTAGCATGCTTGGGGAAAAAAAAAGTAATAAGATTCAAAGTAGTTTCTGATCTGTATTTTTTTTTTTAAATTGTAATTGTTACAAGGAAATGTATACACAGATGTTGTGAGAGCTTCCAAAAAACAAGAAAAAAAAAGAGGAGAGGAGGGAGGAGGGGAAAAAAAATCCCTTCTTACGTAGCTGACAGCCTGACAACTTTGCATATGTGTGTTAACAGGAGAATGTGCTGTGTTTGGGATGAATGGAGAAGCCAGCCTAAATGACTTTTAGATTAGCTGGAACAGATGGAAGGGTCACAGTTGAACAACTTTACACAGCAACATAAAGGCAATGTTCAAGTGGAGTTCATTGCCTCTGACAGATACTGTCAATCAAACAGGGGACTCTCAGTTAACCAGCAGTCTGTCCTTTTAAAGATTAAATTAAAAAAGGGAAAAAAAGAAGAAGAAGTATTGTGAGGTACTGACTGGAGTTTATCTGGTCTGTGTTAGGCATAAACTCCACTCTGAGTGGCTGGCGCTTCACATTGAAGCACAACAGGCTGTGGATGTTGTGAAGAGGAGTTACAGGCAGTGTAGAGAGGCAGGACTTGTGATATCATCTCTGCAAAGGTGTGATCTGGGTCATGCAGGCTGGGTTTTGGTGGCTAAAAATCTCTTTGCTGATATCCTGTGTGCCAAAAATGAAAGTATTCCAGACAGTGCAGGTTGGTGCAAGCAGAGAGGCAGACAAATGCAAGGGGGAGGATGGAGGTGGGTGTGGAAGTGGAAGATGGGAAGAACTTCTTTTCTTAGCCTGAGAACAGGCACCTGAAAATGCTTTGCACATCAGACTCAGAGGCTTGAGTGGTGGGTTGATAATTACCCCTCAGCTAATTAGGAGAAAATTACCCCCCCTCCCCTCTCCAAAAATTGCCAGACTAGCTCAGAAGGTTTTGGAAGCAAATGAAGTTCTCTTTACAAGCAAACTGCAACGCAGAGGTATGAAATGCAATGAATATGTACAAAATATGCAATATATATACTCTACATATATATTTACAGTTTATAAACACAGAGACTCCTCAGAACCCCCCTCAGTGGATCCAGGGGACCTGCTCACTTCCTCCTCCACTCCCTCCCTCCTTCCCATTACCTCACACAGTAGTCAAAACAGGTACCATTGGCAAGGCCACAGGAGAGAGAGGAAAGTTGCAAGCAGAAGCAACAGAAGAGAGCAAGGACTCTTCATGCCTTTGTTCTATATTCCCATTAGCAATCCAATGAATTCTACAGACCTTAGAATTATTTTCCTTTTGCATCCACTGGGAATCTATTTTACTTTCAGTCCTTGCAGTCAGGATCTAGGCTGAAGTTTCCCTTTCAAACTGTAACAGACTATCAGCAAACCCAAAGCTGTGATGTTGCATCAAGGAGGTATCTACACTTCATTTCACTAGGAGGAGATGTCTGTAAACCCCAGTAGGAGGTTACTTACCAGCACATGACATACTTCCCACTGCCTGATTACAGCCAGTAGGTCACCAGCTGATAAGAGCATCCAATTTGTTCCTATCCTGCAAGGACTGGCTGGAAAGATGTCAAATTTTCTCAAGGGAAAATTGAGTTTTCACCATTTTTCAGGTGGAAAATGAGTTTTAATGAACTCATGGCAATACCCAAGGATCACCTTGGAAAATTCCCAGGCACTCCTTACATCCTACACACCTCTTTGCTTCTCTTATTTTATTTTGGTGTAGTACACTGATTTGAATTATTCATGGTTTATGTATTTAAGCAGAGCAAATAATCAGATTGCCTGTGGATTTTGGCCTTGTTCCAATGGGAATCAATTTATTTTTTTTTTTTCCTATCACATGGAAGTAATAAGAATTAGAAAATGATTGCTAAAATAGAGAAGCAATCACTGAGCCAGGAGGACATTTAGCTGTGTGCAAAACTACTGTGGTACATCCCTTTTTTATTTTGCATTACACTGGCCTTATTAATCAGACAGGCAAGCTTTGAAAACAAACAAATAGCCAAACAAAGAATTGGGGAGATAAAGCAAGGCACCCATTTTCCATTTAGATTCCTTGACAGGAAGGAAAACAAACCAGGCATGGATTAATAAAGAATCCCCAGCTACCTCATTGAAGAGTCTTGTGTCAACTGCAAATAAACCAACCTTGTCATGCACCCCCTAGATGCTCTGTGGTGGGTTGAAATAATCCCCCTCCCAACTCATTTGAGGGAATTACTCCCCAAAATAAAATAGCCAGACCAGCTCAGCTTGGGATGGAAGCAAGTGAAGCTCTATTTACAAGCAAATTGCAATCTAGAAATACAAATTGCAATGAATATGTACCAAATATACAACAGAGGTACAATATAGATGTATTTATAAACAACAAAAACTCCTCAAATGCCCCTGGATGGATCCAGGGGACCTGTTTACCTCCTTCCCTACTTCCCTCCCTCCTTCCCATTGCCTCACACAGTAATGAAAACAGAGATACCCCTGGCAAGGCCACAGAAGAGAGGGAGACAGAGAAGTTTCAAGTAGAAAAAACACGAGAAGAAAAAAAGAACTGTTTATGCCTCTTCTCCAGATCCCATTACCAAGCCAATGAATTATGTAGACCTTATCATTATTTTCCTTTTGTATCCAATGGTAATTCATTTCACTTTCAGTCTTTGCAGTCAGAGACTGAGCTGAAGTTCCCTCTTCAACCTGTGTCAATGTTCATTAATGCATCACAGCTCTGTGTTTTTTGATATCATGACAACAGGGCAAGATCCTTAACAAATCAACTTTTGCTTGCTCAGACTTTTAAACCTCCCTCTTTTTGTATGGCTGCCTGGTTTGCAGTGGGTTGGTTGGGTTTGTTTTTGATTTTAACTGTTTGTTTGGGGTGTTTTTTTTTTTTTTTTTTTTTTACTGTAACAAAATAGGTGTTGGCTTGAACCAGAGAAGAGCTACCAGCTAAGCTCTATCAGCTGAAGGCTTCTTAGATTCAATCTTTCTTTATGGCTAATCTTTTCCATTCTTTTCTTCCCTTTGCTTTGGGTTAGTGCCTGTCAGAACACCAGTCCTGTTGTGGACTGCAGTGTTAATGCAAGTTGCCTCACATAATGCTGACCATTGTCTAGCAAGTTGCCACACCAACTCAGCAGATCAAGGAGACATGCAAATGGGTCAGGAACACACACAGAGGTTTTTTTCTCACATAAGGGGATAAGAGCTACAGAGAACTAAGGCAGTATGTTCATCATTAGTGGTCTTTTACTACATAAAGCCATTTACACTTAAACTTTGCCAGAAAGCAAACTTCCTTAATCAGCAGAGGGCTACTGAGTGATCATCACAACTTACCAGCACCATGTAGGTGCTCCAGAGAAATTCCCAGCATCCTGGAAGCTGAAGGAGGGAGGGGTGGAAATCTTTGGGCTGGTAGACAAAACTCTGTGGGATGAGCTTTGCTAAATGGCTCCAACCTTCAAGGTTGTGAGCTTCCCAGTAGTGCATTTTGGCCCTTGCCATCTTTAGCTAGCTAGTGTAAGCCACTTTGAGATACTAGGATGAAGTTTGACATGGAATGCAAAATACTATTTGATGAATTAATTTCAAATAAACAGTCTAAATCATCCTGGAAATATGACCTTGCCAGCTCTAGCAGTAGATGTTGAAAGAACTTAGCCTGCTCTTGTGCTACCTTTTGGGCTGGATTTTGTTGTCTGCTCTGCCATAAACTGCTCTATGATCTAGGAAAATTTACTCTTCCTCCCTTCTGTTTGTTCACCTCCCTGCTCATACAAGTGATCTCAAGGCTCTTTGGAGAGGAGGCTGTAGAGAACCTAAGAGGCCAAGATTCATGTTATCTCCTTCCTAGTGATGCAAACAGCAAAATTTGTGCCAGTGTTGGTAATTAGAAGAGGAAGGGTGATTAGAAACAATGCTGCCTCTGCAGGTATAAAATAACCATCTCTCCATTGCTAGAAATGTTGACTTTCCAGAATTAACCAGGTTGCAAAAGACCTTTGAGATCATCAAGCCCAACCTATCACCCAGCACCATCTAATCAAATAAACCATGGCACTAAGTTCCTCATCCAGTCTTATTTTAAACCCTTCCAGGGATGGTGACTCCACCACCTCCCTGGGCAGCCCATTCCAATGGCAAATCTCTCTTTCTGTGAAGATTTTCTTCCTAACATCCAGCCTAAACCTTTGAATGGGATTAGATTTAGATGTGACTTCTGCACAGGCCATGTGGCTTGGTCCTTACCCTAGCTGGGACATTATCTAAACAGTGGCTCTCTCAGAACAGAGGAAGTCCAGACCATGTTTTTCAAAGTCCCTCCAGTGGTTCAAGGAAGCAAAGGACTTTACACCCAGGGGAGACCCTGGAGGGGTTAAACCCCTCCTGGGGAGTATAATGCATGTCTGAGTGCATGATATAATGCTGCAGGGAGGGTTTTGGTGACTCCACCTTCCTTCTCTGAGGGTAGCAAACTTTTCCTGTGAATTTGCTAAACAGATTTAATCAGCAGAGCATTAGACTCTACTGGGCACTTACAGCCTCCTGCAAGGTAAAGAGAACAGTTTCCAGAAGTGGTGTTCTCAGGAGGTTGACTGTGTTTGGTGGTGTTTTTGAAGCACTCTTTCCCCAGAAAAGATTTTCTCACAGTTCAGCCTCCAACCATCAGTTTTATTTAGCGTTGGGAGTTTCGGTGTTTGCTCAGAGCATTGCAGCAACAGATCTGGGTATTTGTGATGCTGAGATATCAGTTCTGAAAGCAATGACTGAAATGTTGCTTTGTCTACTACTTCAGAAGGTGACCTGCAATTAATATTAATTTGTTGAGGACCAGTGTTCTTTTGAAGGCCACATGACACAACAGAAAATATAGCTCCTGCCCTGGTCTTATGATGAATTGAGTGTTTAGAAGAATTGAATGCCAACCAAAAAGAGTGGAGAAAGGAACTGCAGGATTGATCCCATAGTAAACTAGCAATACTCATTGCACATGAAACATTAGGTGACCAGAAAACAGATTCAATTATGCAGACATCTCTTTTTTGTTGGGGACCAGCACCGACTGTGGTGGCAGATGCACAAATCTTGACTTGCCTCTTGTGCTACTAATCCCTTTTGTTGAACGTTTTTTATGTGTTAACTGTGGTTGACTGGTGGTTTGCTTGTCAGGATTTTGAAATTTCCTTGATACACTGTTAGAAATGGAAAGGGGAAAGTCTTGTGTTTCTGGTACAACCTGGTTTGTTTTTCCTCTCATGGGTAGCTTTTTAGAAAGGACTTGTAAGGAAATCAGAATTATTGGATAAATGAAGCCTGGAAATAGCAAAGCTGTGCAATTGTCTTTTCACCAGTGGGTCCACATATATTTTTAAAACACTGTAAGTGACTTCTATGTGCTCTGTGGAAATTTTGTTTCACTGTTTAAGAAGCTTGTAATGTTAGATTATGGGAAGGATAGGGCTGTGTCAGGATCAGTCTGAACTAGGTGCACTCAAATATAGAGGCTTTTGCAAGCAGAGCACTATGCAGATGAGAAAATTAGATGCCACACCACTCCTGCCCTAATGGGATGATATTTATCTTGCAAATAACACCGACAGAATTTTCTCCATGAAACAGAAGCTCAAATTTTAAAAGCTAAGCAGGTACTCCTAGTGAGCTCAACTCACTTAAAGTGCACAGAAGGGATAGAAGTCACTTAGAAGTGCACAGAAGTCCCATAAAATACCTTTTATTGGAAGGCATGGTGTAGCATCCAGCAGAGACAACAAAGCCCAAGTGTTTTTAAACAGAGTGCAGTCTCTCTTGCACTTTCGCACACACACACACACACACCACGGACATGCAAACGTTGCTGAGAGTGCCTTCACCTGCAGAAGAAAGCACATTCTTCCCGTGGAGGGATGGCCCCATTTTCTTCTCTTGTTCAATAAAGAGCCTGGGGTTGTCAAGCTTTGATTCAGAACAGGAGTGTATTCAGAGGCATCCTCGGGCCAGGCTGGGAGCTGCTCACATCCCCGGAAAATTCAGTGGGAGAAAAAGTTTATGGAAGCGAGTAGGAGTTTATTCAACAGTGTCTGAGGCCTTTCAGAATCATGACTGAGTGTCTATAAGGGGGCAATCAAGCATAGGCTGGGAATTATCTCTGTTGGTTGCCTACCTGTGACAGGCCCTCAAGTGCGGCTAAGAGGCTCATTCAGTGCTGGGCAAACAATAGCTGAAGGGGAACAAACAATTCAGAGGAGTCTATCATTCTGTATGGTGTTATCTTTAGCACTGAATAAAACCGGAGTTCCCCCTTTCTGCCTCGTAGTCAGCACTATTTTTAGGAGCCAGTGGTACTTTTCAACTCTCTTTCACTACATTTCAACAGGTTCATAAGGGCACGAAGTGCAGTATATAAAAAAAGGATAATAACTTTACTCAAGTGCAGGAAAAAGCCCAATGAGCAGAGCAGCCAAGCTTGCAGGACTAGAATAGATGAAAGTTTTTTGGAAGAGTCAAGAAGAAGTGGCGTTGTCTACATCTCAAAAGGTCCCAGTTTTACATATAGTAGCTTCTGGGGAATGATGCAGAAAAGGCTTTTTCTGTTGTTGTTGTTTTTACCACATATATAGAGAGATCTTTATTTCTTTAGAAAGATGCACTTCAAAATGTCAAAAGTCTGTATGAAAAATACCTCATTTCATTTGGTGAGAATTGTAAGATGAGTCTGGTGGTTCTTTCATGTGGAATGGACTTAGTTGCATATGGTGTGTTAAAAGAAAGAGCCTGGAAGTAACAAATCCTGATCCTTAGCTGTCTGCCTGGGCTGGGCTGGCAGGTCCATTGGCAGCAGTGCAGGAGGTCTGGCTGTACTGACAGTGACTCCCTGCAGCAGCACCAGCAGCCAGGACCATGGAGGAGGAGGAGGAAAGGTTGGGACTGACTTTCAAGCCTTCTCTGTGTCTTGTGGGAAGATGATGTGTATGAAAGCTGCTATTTGGACCATCACTGTGAGAAAGAAGAAAGATTGAAGAGAAAGGCTTGTCTTACTCGCTGAGAACCTGAGGCTGTGACTAATTAGCAGGAACTTCAAGGATGTTCTGTTCTCGCCTTTGTATTAACCACAAAGAAGTTGGAGAGGAATTGCAGTAAGTCGAGGGAAGAAATGAGCACTCATCAGGTACAAAGCAGTTGAGAAACTTGCCAATTTTTATAGTTACTTTGCACATGCGGCAGCACCTTTCCAGCATCACTTCCATTTCCACGTCAGGGAGGTGAAAGGCTTTTGGTAAGGCTTTTCTGTAGCGTTCATTGTTGGAGGTCTTGATTGCTTCAGGTATTAATGTGATACATTCAAATACATCTCCAGTTCTCCTGTGGCTATTTTATGTCTGGTGAACTGAGATGTAGAACAGAAGAACCAGTAAAACTATGGCACAAATAAGACAGAGGTCCAGTGAGAGATCAAAATGCCAACATCTCCTTGTTATCTACAAAGCCACTTTCAGTTTTAAAGCATATCAATTGTGTTACTGGCAGAGTCACAGTGAGAAATGAGCAATCTTTCCATAACACTTCACCACAGGTACCTCACACCATGATCAGAGGTAAGTTCACACTTTAGGGGCATCACATTCTTTTCAGTGACATGAAGGTAGGCAAATGCAAAATGCTGTGTTTGTAAATGTTGAAATTCCCATCTTTTTCTTTTTTTTTTTTTGGTAGGGATTTTATAGGCAGGAAAAG
>VXBD01007094.1:387632-412289 GCA_013399975.1 Indicator maculatus
TTTTTTTTCTCTCTTAAAGAAATAATGAGATCAGTTAAGGTAGTGTCCCAATCTTTATAAATGGATTTATAAAAATCCATTTATCATGGATTCGTGATTTTGGCAGGCAAAGCAAGCAGGAATTATGGCTTGGTGCACTGGAATGGGAGCCTGAAGTCAAGATAACTGCTGTTTAAATCCCAAATCTGCTGATAGAGAATGAGAATTTTGTGCAAGAGGGTTTTTGTCAAGGGAAAGCAGACCCTGAAGCCAAGATAGATTCAGGTAAATTATCTGATCACAGTTCTGCTTTTCATACACATAAACCATGGAGTTTCTTAGGATGTAGAGGCACAAATATGTCATGAGCTAATATCTTTGATTAAAAAAGCTACCTACCTCCTGTGAAAATGATACTCCCAATGGGTCTGCCTCTGTGGTAAATCTGGTTTGTCTGACAGAGCCTTTCTTGGATAATTTGCATTAGCTTGTGTTGAAGTGTTTACTAGGAGTGATTTTTATCAGCCCAAACACTGCAGAAGTGCTCTGATTATGTGGTAACTGTATCTGAATGTCTGGATGAATACAGAGGTTCAGCTACTAGTCTTGTATCTCATCCAAGGGAAAAACAAAAAAATCAGAAATAAAAAAAAAATGAAAATGAAAGCAAAAAATAATGGATGCATGAGAACACAACACAGGGAGTGAGAGAGCAATCTCCAATTAAATAATTGCATTAAACAATAGGAATGGAATTGGTTGAAAAAGAATCTTAAAACACATGGAGCATTTGTGTGTGGTCCATGAGATTCAAAGGGCTTTTTTTTCATGGCAGGAGTCACTGTACTTTTGTTGTTGTTTTTTATCAGTAAAATAGGAAATAAATTGGTAAGCACAAGGTGGGGGGGATGATGTTGATACTACCCACAGTTGATACTACCCTTCCCTCCCCCCCATTATTCATTAAATCAATTAACTGTCTGCTTAATTACTTCTCAAGTGAAATCTTTTTGTTGATGCTTTGGTTCCCTTGTTCAGGATTTCACCCTCTACATGAGTAGCTCTAAGCTCAAGTGAAATGTCCCCTTTGCAACTCAAGGATGCTCAGGTATTGATGTGATAGACATCCTGTATGAAAAGTGGTCCTTGAAATCCAACTGAGCTTGGTAGGACCAGAGGTGACAGACAGGGATGATGTCCATGCTTGTGGTTTATATTGTGTGGTTAATATGATTGAAAAGTTTCTTAAGCTTCCCATGCAGGTTAAGGATTAAACCTTTACCATTAAACTCTCAGGAAAAAAAAATAGTTAATTTTTTTATTCCCCCAGTGTGTGCAAAAAGCCTTTTAGTGCTAGGGATTTCTAGTATGGATGCTTTTTAGTACTTTAGAGAAAATGATGGGGATTTTTTTGTTTGTTTTGAATTCACATTACAGGAAACTTAATTCCATGACCAGAATGGTGTTTATAAAATCAATCCCATTCTCATTCTCCATGCTTCCCAAACTCAGTGAAAGAAGAGAAAAACAAATCCTCACTTATGAAAAAAGGAGAAAGGAATCTAGAAGTCCTTGGAGTACGTTAGGCATAAGATATTATGGCAAAGAGGGCAGAGTAGGGCCTTTATAAAAGCTAAGCCATGCAGCTTTTGTGCCTGCTGCTGCACAGAAGTACGCAAGGAATGTGTGCGTGAAGGCTGCAGTGGGCTGAGGTTTGCTGTTGGGGATGCCGAGTTAAGGTGGCCCCATTTCTGTTTTCCAAGGCAGCAAAATCTTTCTGGCACAAATCTTGTTGTAAACTGAGATAAATCTACCTCTGCCTTCCTAAGGGTTGGATTTTGACCTATGCTTCACGTTTTCTAGAAGCCAGTGATGACAGGAACGGAGCAAGAATGAGGTGCAGGAAAAAGGCAAGGTCAGGAACAGAAAGGAATGGGGATAAACACAAAGCTTCCACATTGCTTCAGTATTAAATTGAACTTGGTGATCCTTGCTCTCTCACTGTGAAGTCTTCCACCTCGTTCCCAAGGCCCTGAGAGTTTGTTTGAAACTAGTCCCTCGCAGAAATAAAGACAGCCCTGGTATGTTATAATGGTGTCAAGTAACTACTAGCTTCTCCTATGACTACTAGTGAAAGTCTGCTGGGCTTCCTTCCCTCTGGAATAAAAAGTGATGGATTTGGGTACACAAATGTGTGTGCAGGCCTTCTGCATCCTGCTTTATCAGCTCTAATACAGCTCCTTCAGCTAAGACCAAAGCAAGCTGTGAAATAGAGAACTGGATGGATTGCTTTGTTTCTGCACACTGTGAAGCAGGAACAGTGATGTGTACAAGACTAGAGGCTAGATACAAACATTTTTGGTGTGGATACACTGCATCATTTGTTTAGTTATTTTAGAGAAAAAAAATTGCAGAAAATATATTAAGAACCTTGATCTCTGTGGCTGACTTTTGTATGGTACCAAGAACCTGGAAGAGCAATATCTGACCCTTAGAGAAGAATCTCTTTTGACTTAGAGATATCAAAATACATTGTGCTCAGCATCATTCTTTTCAAGGCTGCTCTGAGCCTTAGATGAATTGCCACTTTTGCAGTCAAATCCAAGTAACATCTGCTCTCTGCAACCAGTCAATATTGTGGAAAAGTTCAAAGAATGAAGATCATTAGTAGTGTCAGCTTTACAACCAGAAGGTAATGGCATTAAAATGAGCAAGTACAATACCTAACAATACTAGGCTCATTAACCAGTGATTTATCATGATGAAAAGACCTGTTTAACCTTTAGTCTTCACATGCTTTCTGTTTTTAACAAAAAGACCCATTATTTCGAGTTGTCAAGGGATAATTTGTGGGTTGTTAAAGGGATGTATTAAATTATACTTTAAATGATTATCCACAATTACACAAATATTGCATTTGCAATTGGAGAAGTTGAAGCTAATATGATTTTTATCTCCCCCTCCCCCCACTTGATTTTGATTTATCCACTTGGAAAGTAAAATGAAGGCATTATACCTATTAAGGATACCAGGATAAGTATGTGACTTTTAAACAAGTTTAATCAAGTTTGATGTATGTGGCAAGTGACTTTGTGGTTTTGCAGAAGCCACAAAATCCATATAAAATATCTTGAGGATTGTATATACCAGAAGAGAAAGCTTGAGTTAGCCTTTGACTGTCCTGTAAAACTGCTTCTTTTATCTAGATGCTGAGTTCTTCCATTAATTTGATTCTTTTTCTTGGAAAGGAAGCACTGTTGATTGAAGAATGGAGCAAAACTAGAAGTGAGTAGGTTCAGATTGGATGTTAGGAAGAAGTTTTACACCATGAGGGTGGTGAGACACTGGAAAAGGTTGCCCAGGGAGGTGGTGGAAACCTCATCCCTGGAGGTTTTTAAGGCCAGGCTGGATGTGGCTCTGAGCAACTCGATGTAGTGTGAGGTGTCCCCAGCCATGGCAGGGGGGTTGGAATTGGCTGATCCTTGAGGTCCCTTCCAACCCTGACAATTCTATGGTTCTAGAGAGCTTTTGACAGTCACCACATAACAGCAGATCCAGTCAGTACAACCTCTTCTGACCAACAATATCTGTGCCTTGCCAGAAATAACCCTCTCTGAACATGTCCCTTCTGTCAAACTGTGTGGTGGCTTTTATAGAATCATAGAATCACCTCCAGGGATGGGGCCTCAACCACCTCCCTGGACAACCCATTCCAGGCTCTCACCACTCTCATGGGGAAGAACTTCTTCGTCACGTCCAGTCTGAGTCTCCCCACTTCCAGCTTTATTCCATTCCCCCCAGTCCTAGCACTACCTGATAGCCTAAAAAGTCCCTCCCCAGCTTTCTTGTAGCCCCCTTCAGATACTGGAAGGCCACAAGAAGGTCACCTCAGAGCCTTCTCTTCTCCAGACTGAACAGCCCCAACTCTTTCAACCTGTCCTCATAGCAGAGGTGTTCTAGCCCTCTGCTCATCCTGGTGGCCCTTCTCAGGACACCTTCCAGCATGTCCATATCCCTCTTGTAACAGAGGCTCCAGAACTGGATGCAATACTCCAGGTGGGGTCTCACCAGAGCAGAGCAGAGGGGGAGAATCACCTCCCTTGCCCTGCTGGCCACACTTCTCCTGATGCAGCCCAGGCTCTGGTTGGCTTTCTGGGCTGCAAGTGCACATTGACAGCTCATGTTGAGCTTCTCGATGATGTAGATGAACACCCACCAAGGATCAGGAAGACCATGAGACTCATTTCAGATCTGATCTGATCTCATTTCAGATTTCAGTATACCCTCAGCAAATTTGCTGATTATATGAAACTGGGGGGAGGGAGGGGGGGAGGGATGGTGGCTGACACCCCTCAGGCTGTGCAGCCATCCACAGGCTGGAGAGCTGGGTGCAGGCAAACCACATGAAGTTCAATAAGGGCAAGTGCAGGGTCCTGCATCTGGGGAGGAATAACAGCAGGCACCAGTACAGGGGGACTGCGAAGGGAGCTCCTCTTGTTCCTTATAGGTGGTGCTTCATGATGTAGTCAATAAATACTCAGTGAGACAGGAAATGTAAAACCAGGCATATGAAGAACCTCATGAGTAGGACATTGATCTTTGGACAGATACTTCTGATGTTGTCTTTGAAGATCTCTGGTTCTTTATATACAATGGAATTGCAGTAGTTTGACAGACTGGCAATGGTATAGTATCTATGCAAGCATATATCCTGGTGGCTTTAGGGCTTTCTGTAGAAGCCTTCCGGGTCCTTTCTTGAAAGGGAAGGATTGAAACCAAGTCTTCTGAGTGACCTAACTACTAGGCTCCCAAAGGGACTGTGGATATATGTCAGTCAAGATTTCTCTGAAGACACACTTCTCCTTTTTTAAACACATGCTTCATTCCAAAGCGTTGAATTGTAGCTCTGATTTGTTGTTTTTTTTTGTTGTTTGTTTGGGTTTTATTTATTTATTAATTTTATTTTGTATTTTTATGCTTTGTTTTTGATTAGGAAGGCAAAACCCCTCATGAATCCGAACTGTGCTCAGTTGAACCGAAAAGTGAGTTGCTTGCATATTTGAGAGGATCACTCTCCTGACAGAAGCCTGTGCTGTTAGTGGGGTTAATTAACAAATGTAGATCCTTCCTTCTTTAGGCAGCAGTTGCTCATTTCCCTGGTTGCTGCAGGAGTCAGCAGTTTGGGTGAAACTCAGGCCTCAAAATTTTGCCATTGACTGCTACAGGAGCAGGGTCTCAGCCTTTGTCTTTGCACTGTAGTCTGATAGGGAGGGGGAAGGGTAGGAGGAGAGAAAAGTCCCTGAAGGAAAGAAAAGAGAAGCCAGTGTTTTTGTTTTTGTTTTTGTTTTTTTGTTTTTTTGGTGTACAGTTCTAAGTTTTGAGTGACTGCAATATCTTTTAAAAAGAGACAAGGTGATGTGTCTCTTGGTTTGCAGTTTTGCCTGAAATAGAACTTCTTTGAGGGTGGAAAAATGCTTGTGGTACAAAATATGACTCTGCATAAGCTTGTCCTTTTCCTTTGCCTTGGCAAAATTTGTGAATGATCTTGTTGGTGAACTCTCACAGGAAGGAGGGGGGAAAATAGCAAACAAGAAGAATTTGGCAGGTTCCATGTTTTTATACAACTATTTGTAGCACTCTGGTGGTGCTACTGGATCAGTGTCACACTGGTAACAAATGTTTGCTTTTCCTAGGTTCCATTTTTTTTGAGTTCCTGATTGTTCTGTCTCTTGTGGACCAGACCATTTCAGGGTATGTTATCTAAGAGATAATCCATGCTACCTCTGGGTTGAAATGTGGGGTATGAGGTCAGAAGTGGCATGATGCCTGCAGTAGGATTGCTGAGGAACTGGAATGTGGTCGAAGCATCATCTGGACTTTTCTTTCAGGATGTCTGCCTGGATTTATAATACAAATCATAATCACCTTGCAACCCTGCAAAATGGATATTCTGTTACAATTGAAAAAAAAAAAACCTAACAAACCCAAAAATAGCTATAAGAATTTCTTTCACTTGGTTCTTTTTGGTTGTGCTTGCTCTAATAAGCCAAGACTGTACCATAAACAGTCATAAAGGAAAATGGCTTGAAGACCCCAAGAAAATGAAAAAGATGGACGCATCTGCAGGGCATGTTTGCAATTGCTTTCAAAGAGAGCTTAGAAGCAGCACAGACACACAGGGTGAGGGAGCTCAGCAGCCTGGCACACCACGTAGTGTACATCTACATACACATTAAAATGCACTCAGTCTCAGAACTGAGCTTTCTCCACTCCCTCTACCCTGCTCCCCTCCCCATTCTCCCCTTGCCTAACAAAAGCTTTGCCACAAAAGAAATTCTTCCTGGTTTGTAAAACAGTTGTGTAAAACTTGGACTGTAAAGCCACAGCTGACTGCTTTAATGTGGAACAGTTGGGAGGGTGGGGAATCGCTGGCAGGTTGGGACAGGACACAGCCATGGTGCCCCTATTCTGTTGAGGGTCTACTTAGTCACACCACCTGCTCCCCCTATTCTTTCAAAGGCAAACCAGTCATGACAGGATGAACAGACGGATGTTTAGCCTCAATACCTTGGACACACAGCACCAGACGGAGCAAGGGGAGCTAAGAAAAGATAAATTAAGTGATCAATAAAGATAAGGGACCTGTTTAGTAGTAAATGGTGGGGACAGAGGAGGCAGAACAAGGGGTGAACGTGTGTTAAATAATGCAAGTCTGTGTTCAGCTAAACTCAAACTTTTCAAATCCATGTATTGTTCCCCCAAAACCTTTCCCTCCCCCAGCTGTGGTTAATTGTGGTTTAGGTAGATGTAAGGTGTCTGTAGGCACCTACAGGCTCCTCAGTATCAGTCTCTTCAGACTCAGCTACACTGCTCAGTACTTGGCAGGAGTGCAAGGAAGGGAAGAGAAAAGGGATCTGTGTCTGGGGTTGAGCCAGTGACCTATTTGCATCTCCCACTATCGTGATGTAAGGAGAGGAATAGTAAGGAGCAATGAAGTTCTGATAGAGAGTAAGTCACAGTGCTTTGACAGCTGATTGACAGTGAAGTGATCCCAAGCTATGGGCTTATTTTATCGGGGTATCACACTCTTTGTCTCAAGGACACTCTTCTCATACCATCCTTCTGTCTAGCATAGCAAAAACCTTGACTTCCAGCTTGGACTGGTAACCCAAGAGTAGTTTAATGAGAAGATATAAAAATCAACCTGAAGTCTTGCTCACTGCTGAGTAGCTGCAGAACTGTGTAGCTTTATGTAGCAGTAGTCCGCACCACGTGGAAGGGATCTTTAATAATCTTGTAGCCCAACTGCATTAGTGTCAGCAAGCAACATCTTCAGTGGACTAGGACCTTGCAAGGCCCTCAGTTCTCATGATGTGGTTCAAAATCCAAAGACTAAAATGACTAAATGAATAGAAGTCCCTTAAGTTGATGAACCTTCTTTTCTGCCTGTTGTTGTCCCACTCTGATTAAAGACATTTTGATTCTGTTTAAATTGTCATTGTCAGACCATAGTAAATAAGCTCTCCTGGTTGCACTTCATTTAGTAGATCACAGAGGGGCTCGTGGCCTCAGCTCCCATCCTTTCCATTATTTTGTGGACTGGTTTTGTAATGATAAAACAGTGCTGGATAAGAAATAGTAAAGTGCTGTGTGTTTTTAAGGTGCCAGTCACCAAAGTGTCCCAGGAGTGAAAACTGATTTGTAGTGGTGCAATGGGCCACTGTGTTATAAAGGAATATAAAAGTCTACTCCCAGAAGGAAATGCAGACCCCTAGAAGCTAGTAGGGAAGGACAGGAAGAAAAGAGGAATTTAATCAGCTGTGGTGACTCAGTGATGTAAGTGCGGCTGAGCCTCAGCTGTTCTCTCCAGAGTCATTCTGAACTGACACTTCAATTTTCCTTTTAGAGCTGAAATGATTCTGAGTGTCCATTGCAGCTGATCATGCGCAGCTGTGGGGACTCGGGCAGTGGGAACCCATTTCCCGAGGGGAAAAGGGTATCAGCACAGCTGCATGGAGGCAGCTGTTTGGGGCAGGTAGTTCTCATCACTGTGAAGATGGAGGTGCCCTCCACAAACTGCCCCAGCATGTCAGGTCCCAACATACACCTCGGGCCACCTTGCTGTTCTGCAGCAAACCCCACAAGACTGTGGCAGCAGTGACTAGCTCAGACTGGGAAGTTTCTGCTGTTCCAGGTAGTGCTGCTGCAGCCCTCCTCTGCTGGCCACATCAGGTGTTAGAGGCTCCAATGAGAGCTCACTGTTTGCAGTCCAGGCATGGTGCAGGATCCCTTTATTTTTGCTGTGTGCTGGGTTTACTGTTCGTGAGGATTCCAGGATGTTATAAATATGCTAGCCAAAAAAATACCTTTTAAAAATGGCTCCTTGAACTTTGCTCCTAACTCACCTTTTGACACAAATCACATATTGCTGACACAGGATAAGGATGGAAAATGAGGGTAACACTGACAGTGATGTACTGAACATGGCTTGGCTGAACATTGCTGTTTTGTTAGGACCTTACCTGTGTTGGTGCAGAGAGATTTCAGCATCAGGCAACTGCTGTCTGCTTTGTGCAAAAAGAACATCATCTAACCACACAGCCACTGACTCCATAAAGCAGTTCCCTGGTTGTTAATTACCTTAAATCATTCTGTGCTTAATGATTTGCATCTGTGGGATTATTATTCCTGAGCCTGGCACTAGAGCTGTTTCAGAATTGCAGCTCCAAGGAGAGCACGGTACATTAGTGTTGGTACATCAGCTAAATGTGCATGCAACATCAAGAGATGATTCAGACAAACAACTGGGACTGTTGTTGTGCTCTCTAGAATTTACCGCAGTGCAGCCACAGCATGATTCATTAGGCAGCCTTCTCCTACAGCTTATTGCACTCATGGTAGAAGATCATGAAGGGTCCTTTTCCTGGAGAAAAGACTCTGGGGGTGGGGACCTTAGAGCTGCCTTTCGGTACCTGGAGAGATCCTACAGGAAGGCTGGAGAGGGACATTTCATGAAGGTGTCCAGTGACAGGACAGAAGAGGAGGCTCAGAAGTGACCTCATTGCTGTCTACAACTACCTGAAGGGAGGTTGTAGCCAGGTGGGGGTTGGTCTCTTCTCCCAGGCAACCAGCAACAGAATGAGGGGGGACAGTCTCAAGTTGTGCCAGGGGAGGTATAGGCTGGAGATCAGGAGGAAGTTCTTCACAGAGAGAGATTTGCCATTGTAATGGGATGCCCAGGGAGGTGGTGGAGTTGCTGTTCCTGGAGATGCTCAAGAAAAGACTGGATGAGGCACTTAGTGCCATGGTCTAGTTGATTGGATAGGGCTGGGTGATCGGTTGGACTGGATGATCTTGGAGGACTAGAGAGAATAGTTTGAAGCTGAGGGAGAGCAGGGTTAGACTGGAGCTTAGGAAGAAGTTCTTTGGTATGAGAGTGGTGAGACTCTGGAATAGGTTGCCCAGAGTGGTTGTGGATGCCCTCTCACTGGAGGTGTTTAAGCCAAGACTAGATGATGCCTTGGGCAACCAAGACTATTTGAGAGATGTCCCTCTGAATTTCAGAGGCTCCATCAGACAGGCAGGTTGGCTGTACCTGTCCTTGTCTTCCAGTGGCCTAAGAAGATGAAAAACTGCTTTCAGTGTGTCTCTTCTCACCCTTAAGCTGCCTCATCAGGTCAGCTCACAGCCTGATTGTAGGCATTACTGAGTCTATATAATTCAGGTATGGAATGAAGAAGGAGATGTTGGGCTTTCTTGAACTTAAACATTGCTTTTTGAATCCAATTAGAACCACTTTAGAGTCACCTTCCTTTGTAAAATCCAGGTGGAAAGCAATAGATGATCACAGTGTCACTAAAATGCATGTAACTATTCTGGCTATTCCTGCAGTCAGTAGCACAGATTCAATCACTGCTTAATAAACAGAGGCTCTGTCATTGTAGTTTCATGCTAGTGTAAAACCATTCCAAAAAGGAAATCCTGGAGTGCCACAAGGACAAATCACATGTTGTTCCTTCCCGTTGCACTGTCACTGTGTGTTTGGTTGTTCTAACGTTTCTTTAGCCATAAAGACCAGGGTAGTTTCAGGTTTCTCACATCTCTAACTCTAGCAACTTTTATTTTCTCTTAGTTCACAAAAACCCTCTAATCCCCCCCACCCCCNTAAAAGCAAATTGAGACTTCACTACCGAACTTCAGGAAAGTGTAATTAATAGAAGGATGCTGTTGAGCTTTGGGAAGCAGAAAAACTCTGCTGCCTGTGGGTGTTGCTTCTATTGTTGTGGCTCTGTTTGAACAGTTCCATCTTCTCTGTGCCCCTCTGCTGCCTTTAGGTAGTCGTTTTTCCAACGCTAAGCTATCCCAGAAGAAAGCATTCTCCAGATTGCTGCTGAAACGACGTGGCCCCTGTTCGAATGGCTAAAATATTCCCCTCCAACCCACTGTGTTTTCTAACCAGTGTCTATTGTGCCTTCACATCCTGCCAAGCTTGCCTTTGGCATCAAGCTTTCCTGAACTCTTTAGCATGTTTTCTTCTTGCTGTCACTGAAGGCTCATTGTTGGTGCTAGGGGAGAGACAATCTTGCAAATGTCATTTTATTTCTCTTTTTTGTGTATATCATGGGGCACACAGAATGATTACTCCAGCTGTACAAATAATGTAGGAAATGGAGTTGGATTTTTTTTTTGGGTTGTTTCTGCATTAGAATTATGCAAACCCAGCAAATACTCTCAACAATTGCTCCTTAAGTCAGTGAAATTTCAAGCCATTCAGTTTTCTTGTAAGGAGCTCACGGCTTCTTTGATGGTGAGGTTTGTTAAGCCCAAACGTGGAGAACTAATAAAATAATAAAAAGGCTCCAGAGGTGTTTATAGATTTCAATTATCTCTTTCTTTCTCTCCCAGGATTGGGCTAGGCAGGATTGTGCTGCCCTCAAGTAGTACTTGAGCCCAGGCTGCATTTTCTGGGGGCTGTCTCCGAGGTTTCTTCTTTGTGGCTGAATCGCCTTAGTGTGGATAGTGTACAGAGGTGCTAAGGGCTCGCCCAGACAAAGCAGCCATGCTTCACAAAAGCAAAGGAGCAAAAGGAAGCAAAATTGAATCTCTAGCACCCAGCTCCTGGGCAAACAGACAAAACTAATGGATCCACTCTTGCTCCTCCCATCCAATTACTGTGATCCAGTGGAGAGAATATGGCAACATCGGTTCACACAAACTCTAATACTCTTAATCCCTTCCATACATATAAACCTCACATTCACCACCGTGGCTTCATTACTGAGCCACCCAGGCAGCTGGAGCATCGGAATGGACCCACCGGCTGCAAAAACCTGCCTCCTTCAGATTTTTATCAGCTAATGAGGGCTATGCAAATGACAAGCTTATGGGATTATGCCTTGTCTAACAGCAGTCCTCCTCCCCTGATACAGTACTAATACAGGTGTTAGTAAACTGGTTATTAGGGGCTGGCTAATTCAGGCCCATTCACACTGGGATTGTGCTGGCAGCCCTGCCGTTTGTACTGGTATTTGTGGCCCCAGTAGGAGATGTATTAGGGCTGTGGTAGGTCTGACAGAAACTCCTCTCATCACTAGATATGAAGTTAACAAATCTTCTTGGTTTGGTCTTCAGGCGTCCACAGCATCCCATGGCTGAAACGGGGGTTTGCCCCTCCACCCCAGCTGCCTGGGAAATTGCTACAGGAGGGCAAAAGGGGACTTTAATTAAGAGTTACTTAGCATTTATGTGAACTCTTGAATAAAATTTAAAGCAGAGCAGTATAATCGACCTGTATTTCTTCTTGGTCACGACCAACCCTCTCTTCCATGAAAGAGCATGCAGTCTAAAGACAGCCAGGGAGAACAAAACACATGGCTTCTGAGGATGGCTGATCTCTCTGGGGCTTTTGGCTGTTCCAGAGGTGTTCACTACAGCTTCCTGCTTTTTATTTTTTCTTACTGGCTGATATTGCTTTGAAAAGTTCCTTCATCATGCAAGCAACTCTACACTGCTGTGCATCCAGTCCTGTGTTAGTGGAGAAAAGGGGATTGACATTTGTAAGATATTCACAGACCAGGGTGTATGATGTGAGCAGTTTGGTAGCTGCTGTATGGTTGGCTAAATTTCCCTTCAGTATGCTCATTTTGGAGCAGCAAATATTCCATAGACATAAAGGAATGATGCTGAGGCCATAGCAATATTCATTGCTTCCCTGAGGAGGGTTGGTAACAGCTTATGCAAGCCTCCAGTATAAACCAAGATAGGATCAGCAAAATGTTGTACAGATCTCTGCTTATGACCAGTGGGATATAGAAGCATATTTGCATGTATGGGGCACCCAGCAGAAGGCAGAAATACACAAGGAAAGCATATGAGAAGGTTCAAAACTAAAGAGGAAGTGTCCACTGAAGGACAGCTTTTCACAGAGTCACAGAAATGTTCAGGTTGGAAAAGACCCTCAGGATCACCAAGTCCAACTGAGAACCCTGCTCTATAAGGTTCACCTCTAAACCATAGCCCCAAGCACCACATCCAAATGACCTTTAAACACATCCAGGGTTGGTGATTCCACCCCCTCCCTGGGCAGCTCATTCCAGTGCCTGACCACTATTTCTGTGGAAAAAAAAAATTCCTACTGTCTAGTTTAAACCTACCCAGTTGCAGCTTGAGCCTCTTTCCTCTTGTTCTGTCACTGAATACCTGTGAGAAGAGACCAGCACCAGCCTCTTACAACGTCCTTTCAGGTACTGTAGACAGCAAGGAGGTCTCCCCTCAGCCTCCTCTTTTCTAAATTAACCATCCCCAGCACTTTCAGTTGCTCTTCATTCATTTTATTCTCCAGGCCATTTCTTCTGCACTTGTTCCAGCACCTCCACATCTCTCTTGTACTGAGGTGCCCAAAACTGGATGCAATATTCCAGGTGAGGTCTCACCAGGGCAGAGTAGAGGGGGAGGAGACCCTCCCTTGATCTGCTGGCCACACTCCTCTTAATGCACCCCAGGATCCCATTGGCCCCCTTGGCCACAAGGGCATTGCTCTACAGGTGGCAGAGGAGGGTCTGTAGAACATCTTGTCTTCTCTAGGGTCTTCTGTGCTTCCAGCTACCCTACTGTGCCTCATCACATGTTGTGGTTTCAACAGAGTGTTTGGAAGTACAGTGGATGAGAAGGTGAGACCAAAAGGGATTGCAGCATTGCTGTTTGCTAGCAACTACCCCCAGAGGGAAGCTGTAGCTCTGCATCCTATGCTGTAGCTTAGTTTATGCATGTTTCACATCTCCTTTCAGCACCCTCACTCTTGCAGCCTAGCTGTAAGCTGGAAAAAGAACATTTGACTTCTTATTGGAAGAGAACCTCAAGCAATTAGAATTGCTTCCTTTTTCAAGTGAATTTCTACCTGTCTGCAACAGTTATAATCTTTATGTTTGCTCTAGGTGATATTTTTTTCCTTGGATAAGGATGTTAAGGCATCTGTCTGCACTGCATGGATTTCTTTGTAGCTACATGCATAAGGCAGGTCTGCACCTAGCTTTTCACCTTTGCCAGTGAAGGATTTCAGGTCCCTTGCGATAGCTCTGCTAAAGATCAGTTGTCAAAGGCAGCTTCCACCATCCCAGGGAAAGTACATACTGCTCCTTTCTTAGGCGCTTCTGAATCCTACATTGTTTGCAGCTTGTTCTGGAATGAATTCTCAGTTACCCTTGCTGTGAAATGGGATCACAAAATGGGGTGGGGGGAATGCATCGTGAACAGTGAGTTTGGGTCGTTGTTTAAAAGAGGTATTTGCAAACGCAGAAAGATGTGAGAAAATTGCATCCAGAAGTTACCTTCAGCAGATCCTGAGGTCAAACAGCCTTAATGCTGCTCCTTGTGTATCTTTAGAATGAGATTTTTAAGCGGATTCCTCCTGCACGGCAGTACAGAATGTTAAAGGTTAACAACTGACCAATTCGGTGGACAAGGTGTTATTCACAATCAGGTACTTAAGGCATTTGCTAGGGGACTTAACCATTAGAGCTGTTTGGAATCGGTGCCTTTTCCAGCAGGGAAAGCATTTAGAGGAACAAAAAGAGTGGGGAGAAGGGGGAATTCCAGAAAGCCTGTCGCCATATAAACTGAAAACCGCCGTTGGAAGCTTGAGTTTGCTTTGCAAAGAAGTCTGACAGTCTCCAAACAGGTTGTGTGGAAATCATGGTGGCTAGAAAGAGAGGAGAGCATTCTCTGCAAATACTTCAGCCTGGCTCTATTCAAGCCCTGTTTTCAATGTACACAGTAAGTTTTTTCTTCCCATGTTGCTTTCCTTTGATGTAGTTATGCTGCTGACTTCTTTCTTTCTTTTTTTTTTTTTTTTTTAGCGCTTGTAAAGTAAGTGATAATTTTACAGTCAGGAAAAAAAAAACTCTTGGAGGCTTCTGGTCTTGCACTGTTCTAAGCAACGTTTCAATTTACTTAGGAGAAGCTTGAAATGATAAAAACTTGCCAGGTTATATTGTCCTCTTTTGAAGAAGAGATTATAATGGATGTGGCCAGAAATACTGCTGTTGATAAAACTGTGAGGACAGCTGTTGGATCTCCTTTCTGATCCTGGTTGCAGAGTTTCTTTTCTAATGTTTGTGTATGTTGTGGTCCTGGATCTTCTGGGGGGGTTGGAGCAGCTGGCTGGTATGGACAACTGGTATGGACAGCTATCTTCTCTCTTTGGTACAAAAATGTCCATGGTGGTTTTAAATGGGGGTTAGAGAAGAGAAGACAAACACCTAGACAACCTTAAAGGACTAATGTGGTTCTCAGGACTAAAACCTTCTATGTGCATAAAAGTGAACATAGCAGATTCCAGTCATATGGTCTTAAAAATATGAATACTGGATTCCACCTAACCCTCACCTCATGAAGGTGTCTGCTACAAGGCACAAAATGTGGTCTTTATCTTGTCCTGTCACTTCAATCTAAACAACAATCAAGAAGTCCCACATTCACCCAGAGGGGTGATCACAGGATGTTAGGGTTTGGAAGGGAGCTCTGGAGATCATTGAGTCCAACCCCCCTGCTAGAGCAGGACCACAGAATCCAGCACAGAATCCACACAGAAATGCATCCAGATGGGTCTTAAAAGTCTCCAGAGAAGGAGACTCCACATCCCCTCTGGGCAGCCTGTTCCAGTGCTCTGTGACCCTCACAGTGAAGAAGTTCCTCCTCATGTTGAGGTGGAACCTCCTGTGTTGGAGTTTTTATCCATTGTCCCTTGTCCTGTGTACAGGGTGAAGCTGAGCAGAGCCTTTCCCCTCTCTCTTGTCCACTAGCCCTCAGATATTTATAAACATTTAATAAATCCCCTCTCAGTCTTCTCTTCTCCAGACCCAAAAGCCTCAGGTCCCTCAGCCTCTCCTCACAGGGCAGTGCTCCAGTCCCTTCATCATCCTTGTAGCCCTTCCTTGGACTCGAGCAGATCCCTGTCCCTCTTGAACTGGGGACTGACTTGGGCACTACTGGAGTGTAGCCTTGGGGATAATGCATCCAGCCCAAACCATGCAGATGGGCAACCTTGCTCAAAATGCAGCTACTTTTGTGACCTGTGAAACTCCCACTCCTGTTTTAAAGTGCTTGATTACCTTAAAAAAAAAAAAAAAGAATAGGAGACCAGACCCTCCTGGCCCTAATCTGGTCATTGCTATGGGTTTCAAAAGACTGGCTGTGTGAAGAAACGGGAGATGTTTGTGGGGCAAGGGCTGTATTCTGAAACACGCAGACCCAGGTAACAGGCAACCTGTGCCAAGTTCTGTCTCTGAAGCCTGGTGGCGACCTCCTTGATCAGCCTGGGCTTCCCTCTGACTCCTGTCCAACCCTGAGCATGCCATCAGAAAACGAAGTATCTCTGATTGTTCTTATTATCAGCCCTATACTAAATGCTTCTTTACTGCTCTCCTTACCAGAAAGTTTTTCTTTGTTTTGGTATTAAAAGCAGTGAAATGAATAAAGCACAGTCAGTTTTCACCAGCTGGCTCTTGCAGGTATTTTGCCTATTTTCTCCATTGTTCTTACACATTATGAGAGGTATTATACCAAGCTGGTGATTCCCCCCTCTACCCCCACCTCTCCTTCAGCTCCCCTGCTCCCTGCCAGAGCTACTAAAATTCTGTATTCTTTACTGCTTTCTAAGAAGATTACTAAGCCAGCTGACCCAAACAGCAGTGGCACCAATTAGGCATCATTCAAAATTAATAACCACTATGATGATAGCAAATCAAAAGATTGAGTCTTCTGATGGGAGAATCATTTTAATTAATTTAATCCTTGTTGAAAGATCAGCTGTGCACAGTCCTGCTCACTAGTGGGGCCCATTTGTCCCTGTCTGTCTCCGTCACCTAAAGCCAGTGAATATGATCAGTAGCCAGCACTTAGGGAACAATAAGAAACAGATTGTACTGTCAGGCTTCATTAAAGATCATCATTAGTATTCCAATTTGGAAACAGTCAGTCTCTATCCTAACCTTTTACCAATTCTTTTCGGCTGCTTTTGTGAAGTTTGGTTCAGCTGCTAAATGTAAAAACGAGGCACAGGCTGCTTTAAACCAGCAAGCTGGCTCTGGCTGATGCCTGTCAGGCTGCAGCTTAGGACAAAGCTTAAAGGAAATGTGTGTTGTGCAACCAGGCTCTAAACGATATCATGTGCAGCTGCTGGTGATCTGAGTGCTTATGGGCAATGAAACTTTCTTAAACTTGAAGCTTAACAATGATGAATGGCAATGAAATTGATATGGCACTTTCTTTCATCCTGCTGCTGAGAATTTGTATTTTTCTTTTTTTTTTTGCTGGTCCCAAGGTGTTTTGTTTTGGTTTGGTTTTTTGGCTCACTGGCAGGGCTCTCCTGCTCCTCTCCTCCTGCTCCTGCTCCTCTCCTCCTGCTCCTCTCCTCCTGCTCCTCTCCTCCTGCTCCTCTCCTGCTCTGGCTGCAGAGGGCATTTGGAGCATGTTGATGAGGGAGATGGAATTTGAGATTTGTTTGCAGTTCACTTTATCTTTTCTACTGAGGTCAGATTGCTTTGTTTGTTCGTTCTTGATTCTGGTAGCTGGAAATAGTTATGGAGAAATGGATTATAGGATTGGGGGCTACTTTTCTGTGCCTTCATCTCTTTATCTGCACAGGAGATATAAGTTGGATCTTAGTCTTCAAAACAGTTTGTCTGCCAGGCAATGATCTAATTATTTTAATATTCTTGACATTCATTATTTGCTAACCTTTACAGTTGTCCTGAAGATGGTGGGAGGGCAGGGATGCTTCAGGAATGCTCTGCCAGTGAAACAGCAAAAGGAAAAAAAAAATCCTGTCATTTTGAGTAATTGCTTAGAAAAGTGCTTTTAGAAAAGGCTCTGTGACTTTGGTGTTGGTTTTATTTTTTGTTTTACTGATATGCTCCTGTTTATCAGGAAGGTCTTCACAAAGTTTGCAAATGAAAGCAGAATCAGGCCAGGGAAATAGAGAAGGAGGGAAAGTTTAGTTTGCACATTTATTATTTAAAAAAAAATCCCCCCCAATTTGATTAACAATTTAAAATGTGATGACTGTAACAGAATGACAAAAAGAACCTCACAAACAAAACACCAACCAACCAAACACCCAGAAAACCCAAACCAAATAAACCCCACAACACAAATAAAGTGGGAGATAAGGTAGCCTCTGTGTGAAAGCTCAAATAACTTTCTACAGTTCAGTACTGCTTCATTTTCTGAAGTTTTTTATACAGGTCAGGGACAATTATTTGTAGTAATTTGTTGCTAACTGCATCCCTGTGAAGATTTCTGCTCTTTAATTCCACCAAGAAGTGGATTTTTCTGGAAACAAAAATCATCACAGTAGAAGAAGATACTTCATAACGATGATCTAGCCCAAAATCCACCTCCAAAGTTTTCCAAAACCAACCCAATAACAATAAAAAAAAATGTTTTGGGGTTTGTTTTTTTTCCTGTTGGTTGGTTTGGTTTGTTTGCTTTTTTTTTTGCCCCCTTTTTAAAAAATAATATTTTTTCCTGGCAGATTCATTAATATGGAAAAGAAAATCTTTTAGATAATTGTAGCTGAAAACAATGATGATTCTGTGTGAACCTGATGAAGTTTCCTTTCCTTTAGTCTTAATATATTGGGGCAGGAACAACAACAACAAAATGCTCAGAGGCATCATTACCTTTTCTCTGTGGGGAAAAAAAGGAATCAAAACTGAATTTGCTGAGAAAATGCAAGTTGGAGGTAATGAAATTTCAGCTGTTTTGCTGTGTGCTTTTTGCTGTATAGAAATTGTATTGGTTTGCTCTTTGGCAGGATGGTGCTAGTGAAAGTTCAAAAGGAACTGTAGGTCTGTAGAGGTTAGTGCTTGGTAATTGCAATTGTGATGGCTGCTTAGGTGACTACGTAGACTGCACTAATTAGCAGCATGTGTTGCAGTGATGAGGGACAGGAATGCAGAGAAAAAAAATGTTAGCATCCCACTGAAGGCTGTCGTCTTTCACATACTAATGTGCTCTGGGTCCTCCCTTCTTAAATTTTATTTTGAGGCTTTTCTTTGATTATTTCATTATTTTTTCAAAAGTTTTTTAGGCTGGTTTTGATGTGACCTCTCTTTTATCACTTGGCTTTTAACCATTTCTTCTTTTTTTTTTATGGCACATACACCTTCACTGGACAAAAGCATGCCTTCAGAAGAGGGTATCCACATTGTGTTATTACCTTGATATTTTCCAACTGAGTTTTTTCTTTTTTCTTTTTTCGGGGATCTGGTAGTTTTTTAAGGACTCAATAAGAAAGTGGCCCCAGTGAAAGCCCCTCAGAGTGCTGAAGGACTTAATAAGAAAGTGGCCCCAGTGAAAGCCCCTCAGAGTGCTGTGATTCCCTTGAATCCACTGGAAGTTGGTCTTGGGTTGTGTCCTTGTGTTCATACCACTCTAAATTGAAGATATTGTTTATAAGAAACAGTTCCTCCCTCCCTCTCTGCCTTTAGCACAACTCCTTCTTTATCAGGACGTTTTCAGCCACGTGTTGTGGCAGGGTAGACACCAAGCTGTCGGATCCAATTTTTTGTTTGCAGGTTTAGTTTTCAGATTAATTAGGTTTTCATTTATATGAGAATGTCTTAATGTGTGGTGGGAACACGAAACCAGAAATAGAAGCAACTCCAGGTGGATTTCCAAGTGTAACAAGGAAGGAAAGAGTGGAAACGATCCTTTGATTGGTACGGAGGCTTTGCTAGGACTCGGTCTGAGCTTGCTTTATGTCAAACACCATCTGCTCCTCAGACGTCGGAATCCAAATCAGGACTGCACTGCCCTCTTGTGTCCACAGCAGAAAAATCCCTTGAAAAGAGAAAGGTTTCGGGAAAAGCACCCCCTGCAGGGAGGAAACCCTTGGGTTTGTACTATGGCTTTTAGACAAAAAGAACAGAACCGTTCCTGTGCCCGGCTAATGAGAAGAGCACCAAAAGAATTTCGCCTGCTCAGGGTAGATTATTTTCTCGGATTCACCCAAAACATACAGAAAAAGTGGACAGTCCAAACTGTTTTTTTGTTTGTTTGTTTTCTTGTTTCTGTTTACTGTCTGCCCCCTCTTCCCTCCACCCCCAGCTATTCATTCATTGCCTAAACGCTTTGGAATTTTTGTCAAGATGCTCTGCTTCTTACAGGCAGCCACTTCAGGCTCCAGAAGAGTTTTGCATAAAGATTTTAGGAATCCTGCCCATTTGGTTTTGGTTCCAAAGCCATTGCTGACAATGCATCCCATGGCAGAAAGCTGGTAATGCAGCTGTGAGGTTGCCCAGTTGTTTGTTCTCACCACCACAAACACTGGGTTCAGCAAATCCTGGAAAGCAAAAAGGAAGAGCTCAGGCTGAAACCTCTGAAAACCAACACAGAGTTCATCTTTGTGGCCTCCTCTGGACTTGCATGAAAAAAAGCAAAGTGTAAAAGATGTGTTTAGGCCATTTGAAGATTGGTTAACTCCTTCAGTGTCAACAAGAACTTGGACTAGAGCTAACTGTTGTGCTGAAGAGACAAGGCCACTCACTTCAAGATTTGTTTCAGGCAGAGTATGTGCAGCATTGCTTAGGCATCAGCTTGCCAATGACCCTTCCTTTCCTGTCATTGCAGAGGGAGTACATTCTACAAGAACCAAAACTCAGCAAGGACACACAGAGAATAACCCAGACTTGGAAAGCCAGGCTTTGAAAGTCAATATCTTACTTCTGGAAGCTTCATCTCCTCAGCACCTGCCTACCTATTCTGCCTGTCTGCCTTGATCTGAGGACATATGCTACATCATGTAAGTGAACTATCATTGCATTGCTATCATGAGCAACATCTCCAGGGTAAAAGCAGGCAGAGAGCAGGCATGAGTGAGGATGGGTAGATCCAAGAGGAAGTGTTTGCAATGTTTGTGCTTCACAGAGGGTACCTCCATGACCCAACAAGCAAACAAAGGGATCATTAAGAGTGTACCAGGAGTGCCGAAGCCCTGGCTGTGACTTGGACATGAATGGTACAGAGTTCAAAAGTGCAATGGCTTAGCTCTCTTGGCATGTTATATATTGTAAGTCAAAGTAGCCTACTTCTCTCTTTCTCTCACTCCTTAGTTCTCCAGCCCACAGACTAAGCTAGAATTTACCATATTGCTGTTAAAAAACAGAAAAAAAAAAAAAGGGGAAGGCTCAGAAGCTCTCTCGTTTTTAAGTCTCAAACCAATGGATTGAAAGAGAAGTAAATCTGCTGAGGGTTTGGAGACCTAGGTTCGAGCAGGTTTAGACTGCAAAACTTTTCCCTTTGCAGCTTTGCTTACCAGCTACAGTGTCCCAGAGCCCTTTTCCCTTTGCAGCTTTGCTTACCAGCTACAATGTCCCAGAGCCCTTTTCCCTGTGCAGCTTTGCTTAGCAGATAGTGTCCCAGAGCCCTTTTCTGTTTGCAGTTTTGCTTACCACCTACAGTGTCCCAGAGCCCTTTTCCCTTTGCAGCTTTGCTTAGCAGCTACAGTGTCCCAGAGCCCTTTTCCCTTTGCAGCTTTGCTTACCAGCTACAGTGTCCCATATGAGAGCTGGGAGGGCTGTGAGGAGAAGAGAAAATCCATCTGAAATTGACATTGGTAACAAGAGAGCCCTTTTCCCTTTACACCTTTGCTTATGAGCTACAGTGTCCCAGAACCCTTTTCCCTTTGCAACTTTGCTTACCACCTACAATGTCCCAGAGCCCTTTTCCCTTTGCAGCTTTGCTTAGCAGCTACAGTGTCCCAGAGCCCTTTTCCCTTTCCATCTTTGCTTCCCAGCTACAATGTCCCATATGAGAGCTGGGAGGGTTGTGAGGAGAAGGGAAAATCCGTCTGAAATTGACATTGGCAAATGTTCAGTTAAAGGCAATATTCAAGACAAGAGAGCCTTTTTCCCTTTGCATCTTTGCTTCCCAGCTACAATGTCCCATATGAGAGCTGGGAGGGTTGGAAGGAGAGGGGAAAATCCATCTGAAATTGACATTGGTAAACGTTCAGTTAAAGGCAATATTCAAGACAAGAGAGCCCTTTGCAGCTTTGCTTACCAGCTACAATGTCCCAGAGCCCTTTTCCCTTTGCAGCTTTGCTTACCAGTTACAGTGTCCCATATGAGAGCTGGGAGGGCTGTGAGGAGAAGGGAAAAATCTCTCTGAAATTGACATTGGTAAACGTTCAGTTAAAGGCAATATTCAAGACAAGAGAGCCCTTTTCCCTTTGCATCTTTGCTTCCCAGCCACAAGTCCTATGTGAGAGCTGGGAGGGTTGGGAGGAGAGGGGGAAATCTATCTGACAACTGATATTTGTAAATGTCCAGTTAAAGGCAACATTGAAGACAGCAGAGCCCTTTTCCCTTTGCTTCCCAGCTACAATGTCCCACACGAGAGCTGGGAGGGTTGGAAGGAGAAGGGAAAATACATCTGAAATTTAGCAGCTTGGGGGAGGGGAAAAAAAAAAAGAAGAAGAAAAAAAAGAACCCCACCCCAAACGTTTATAATCAGCTTGAGAGCTCAGTGGATTTGTGAAATCGTTTGGGATTAACAGGCTATTGATTGCTAATAAAACAATATTTAGCTTTGTCCGAGGAACAGCAATGGAAAAAGGTGTGGGCACCTTGTCAAACAAGAGCCATTGAGGCTGGCTGATGGGTTAAGTGTGGGGGTCTGAGTGGCAGCGTGGGTGCCCAGGCTTCAAGGAGAACTTGTCAGTTGTTAGTGAGGCTGGTGAAAGGAAGGACGCCAGCGCCTGATGGCTAGGGTAGTATTGATGCAAGTTAGCTGACTAATCAGATTGAAAAAGTCCCATGGTATTTATGTCACTTTAATTTCCATCGAACAATCGGAGACGACAGCACTCTATTAAGGAGAGGTTGATCCAGAACTAAAGCTAAATAAATTAGGGTCTCAGTTTAATCAAATTATCCCTCTGCTGGCCTTGGATTAACCGAGGGGAGACAGCGTCGGTCTAAGCACTTTTCATTGGCTGATTTATTTATTTATTTATTAAAAAAAAAAAGAGGAAAAAGAAAAAGAAGCTGCTGCAAAGAATGGGAGATTTAACACACATAGCTACTACTCATAATACCTCAAACAAGCACCTCCTGAAGAAGCGGCGATTAATATTTATCAGGAGAGTTTGCAGTTTTTGCTGAAGGATGTTTCCATTTCTGCCTTCCTTTCCTTCAGTGAAACGAGGCCAAAAAGCTCTCCACAAAACAGCTAAGCCCAGAGAACTTGGAACAAGCTGGCACAAACAGTGAAACTCTAACCTTAATGGTTTTTTGTTTGGCTCACAGGAGCTGGCTGCTCTAACAGCTGTTTGATTTATTGCACATTTTACCTTTGCACGTTTACATTTGGCTCCTCTTTGCTCCCATTGTTTGTGCAGGTTTTAAGCCATTCTTTTGCCTCCTCCTAAACTCTTCAGACCTCTGAGAGAAGCCTTTTGGGGTGGCTACATCACCTCTGAGATAGAGATGATAATTTTCCTGGTGTCTTCTCCTGCAAAGTGTTTTCACTGAGAGCCCTGGGGCTGTTTAGTCTTGAGAATGGAAGACTGAGAGGGGATCTGATTAAAGTCTATAAATATCTGAGGGGTGGGTGTCAAGGGGAGGTAGCCAGTCTCTTTTTGGTGGTGTGCAGTAATAAGATGAGGAACAATGGATACAAACTTGAACACAGAACATTTCACCTCAAGATGAGGAGAAACTTCTTTACAGTGAGGGCAACGGAGCCCTGGAACAGGCTGCCCGGAGAGGTTGTGGAGTCTCCTTCTCTGGAGACTTTCCAAACCTGCTTGGATGTGTTAAATTAGAAGAAGGATATGGATGTGCTGGAAGGTGTCCAGAGAAGGGCCCTGAAGATGGTCAGAGGGCTGGAGCTCCTCTCCTATGAGGACAGATTGAGAGAGTTGGGGCTGTTCAGTCTGGAGAAGAGAAGGCTCTGAGGAGACCTTCTTGTGGCCTTCCAGTATCTGAAGGGGGCTAGAAGAAAGCTGGGGAAGGACATTTTAGGGTGTCAGGGAGTGATAGGACTGGGGGGAATGGACAAAATTAGGAATGGGTAGATTCAGTTTGGATGTTAGGAAGATGTTCTTCCCCAGGAGGGTGGTGAGACCCTGGAACAGGTTGCCCAGGGACGTGGTGGAATCTTCATTCCTGAAGATCTTTAAGGCCAGGCTGGATGTGGCTATGAGCAACCTGCTCTAGTGTGAGCTCTCCCTGCCCATGTCAGGGGGGGTGGAACTGTATGATGCTTGAGGTCCCTTCCAACCCTAACAATTCTATGATTCTACTAAAAAGAGCTCAGTCAGTTGTCTCAGTTCAGAATTATATTCAGGGGAACACAGCCATCATTTTATGAACCCTGAGTGAGCATTTGAATTCAGATTAACAATTCTGCTCTCAGTATCACTTGTTTGTTTGTTTGTTTTTGACTACAGCTTGTTCCCTCCATGTACTAACTGGCATTCAAATGTTCTGATTTATGTTTCATTTAAATCTTTCTAAGCTCTTCGTTATTTTAATGGAGTTTATTTTCACCCTTCAGCTGAGTGAGTAATAAAGGTGTAAGTACATCACTGTTACAAATTATCTTACTTGCAGTAAGGCTCCTTTGCAAAAGATGAGGTTTCTGTACCTCTCTCTGTTGCACCTAGCACTGCTGCAGCTGTGCTTTTACATTGCTGTGTGATCACAGGATGTTAGGGCTTGGAAGGGACCTCTGGAGATCCTTGAGTCCAACCCCCCTGCCAGAGCAGGACCATAGAATCCAGCACAGGTCACACAGGAACACATCCAGATGGGTCTGGAAAGTCTCCAGAGAGGGAGGCTCTACAAGCTCTCTGGGCAGCCTGTTCCAGTGCTCTGTGACCCTCACAATGAAGAAGTTCATCCTCAGAGCCACAAGGACTTGAGCATCTCCTCTATGAAGAGAGACCAGAGCCTTGAGGCTGTTTAGTTTGGAGAAGACTGAGAGGGGATCTGATCAATGTCTATCAATACCTGAGGGGTGGGTGTCAAGTGGAGGGGACCAGGCTCTTTTTGGTGATTCACAGTGATAGGACAAGGAACAATGGGTTCAAACTTGAACACAAAAGATTTCACCTCAACAGGAGGAGAAACTTCTTTACAGTGAGGGTGACAGAGCACTGGAACAGGCTGCCCA
>VXBD01007097.1:0-68433 GCA_013399975.1 Indicator maculatus
TATGATTCTATGATTCTATTCTATGATTCAGTGATCTGAGACTGCAGCTCATGTAACCTCCCCCAGAAGAAAGGAAAATAACAGTGCTGGAGCAATTGGATTTCAATCCATGAATGCTATCAGTATTCAGGGTCTGACGAACAATGCTCCTCTTCTGTTCCACTAGTAAGAGGCACCAGTCTCTTTACTTTCTCCACCACTGAGACTGTCACCCTCTGAGAAGAAGGGGAAGGAGGCACCTTATGGTGAAAAACATTCCTCCCATTTGGGACTAATGCTAGTGGTGCTTCTTAGTGTTACGATTTATGAAAAAATAATAAGGAAAATATGATAGTAATAAAAATACTAATAATTGTTTATTAATATGAATAATCATAAAACTTACTAATAGGTTCGTTGTACAGTTGGAATATATATTTACAACGGGAATGTACAATATTTAGGCAATATAACAATTTAAAAAATGTTAAGCAAACTGGAAAAATACCAGGGAGGAGAATCCCTGGCGCAGTATGGCGCTTGACCACTAGGGGAGACTCGGTAAGACCCTTGCCACAACAGCGAGTCAGACAGAACCTTTAACAAAGAGGCAAGATAAAGTAATTCCTCACAATGAGCTCCACCCAAGTGGAGGGGGGCTGCTGCTGTATGTTAGCCAGTATGCTTTTGAGGCATTCCCAGGTGCCTTGCATGGCAAGAGGCTGATGCTGGCTGCCAGCAGGGATGCCACACTGTCTCAATGGATGGGCTGGCCTTAGTACAATGGCAGGTGGCTCCTCTTGAAGCTTCTTCCCAGGATCTCACAAGTTGTCCCGGGGTTTCAGGCTCTTATACAAGCAACCTGTTTCAATGCCTTCACTACTTTTGCAAAGCAGGTGCTTAGGCTGGAAGTGACTTACTGCTGCAGGGCACAATGCTCAGGGGCTTGGCTCACCCTGGCTTTGGCCCTTCTGCCTGACAATACACTTCGGTCTGCCCCTGGGCTTTTACAACACATTACTGTGAAGGGCACTTGTGCCTTTCTGGGTAAAGTGAGGCATGGCACAGATTCTGAATTGAAAGGCAGCAGAGCAAGGCTTGGCTTCTCAGGCTTACAGGGTAAGGCTTGTGGCTTCTCTCCCAGATCTTAGGCAAGGCAAGGCTTATGCAACTTGGCCTGTATTTATCACTTCCCTGAGATTCAATTTGGCCAATAGGGCAACTGCAGTGAGCAGAACAGTTAACCAATGAAATGGGATTCTGCCAGGCTGTGACCGTGAAAGGCAAAGCCAGCGGCCTAGTCTAGGAGAAGCATGGTCAGTGCACATGCTCTTTGACCACAGAGGGAGAACATATCCCTTGTTTACCAGACTTTCTGGTGCCTGGTTCTTCTGTCCTTTTCCCACATTTCCCCAGGCCCCTGCAGGAGGGAGGGGAAGAGGGGGATCATTCCTGGACATGCCAGGACTTGTTCTGGGTTTGTAGTGGGCCTGTTTGGCCCCATCAAATGTGCATCACATTTGAGGCACTTAGTGCCATGGTCTAGTTGATTGCTTAGGTATGGGTGATGGGTTGGACTGGATGATCTCGGAGGTCTCTTCCAACCTGGTTGATTCTATGATTCTATGATCACCACAGTGTTATATTGCTCTATTCCAACAGTGCTGAACAGCTTACCTGCTGTGTGGAAGCTGTGGGCACAGTACTATTTTCTGTCTTCCTCATCTGGCACATACCAGTACCCACAACCTCTGCCTTACAGGTAAGTTTTTTGCTTACTTTAACAAGTGCTCCTTCAGTGAGCTAAAGAAAATCTGTGTGCAAAGCAGTATTTGCAACTTGGTAGTTTTATTTGTAGTTTAAGTAGGACAGGGTTGTTTATGCAGTCTTATATGGAGGCTCAGTCTGTCTGACTAAGATACCTGTAAAATTATATTTTGTCATCTGCTTGGGAACTCATGGGCAAGAAGGTATCCTGTTTGGGCTAATAGACTTGAGAATTTATCCTGAGGGGCAGAAAATTATTTCAGTGTCTCAGAAAAAGTCTGCCAAATAGAATTGCAACAATTGTGGGTGATAAAATTTCGGTGATGTTGTAATGCATGAAAGGAATATGACTTAGTATGGTGCACTCAATGATGAAAAAAAATGAGCAATGGGAAAGCAATTTGCATTTGCATGATATAGTCTTATCACATTTTGGCACGTGATAGCAATACCATGCAGCACTTAAGACTTGTGTGGATTTACTGAGAATAAATTCTCTTTTAACTAATCACTTTAATTGCAAATAGATGTTCTGCAGGGTTATATAGTGCATGGGCTAATGCAGAATGGATTACTGTTCCATTATAGCTTTGATTTTGTTTTCTTCTGTTCCTTTAGGAGAGTCTGGAAACTCTCTGGAAAACGGTGGAAAGTTGCTAAGATAGCCCAACGACTCTGTTGCCTCAAAGCAATGCATGTGGCAGAGCAGGGCTAACAGCCCTTAATGAGTGCAGTGTCTCAAACCAGGTGTGACAACACATGGTCTTGAATAGACAGGGTGGTGGCTTTAATAGTTCTGGAAGAGAGCTGATGTCTGGACAGATGGCTTCACAATGAAAGAAGATAATTTCTGGAGAGGCAGGAATTTCCTCTTTAGAACCACTGCAACAGCACCACTGAAAGGCAAATGTGCAGTGAAAGGGCAAAGTAGTGCACGACACTGCACTACTGGAGGCACCGCCCCTGCCCCATGGAGGGTGATGGGGAAACAGCAACTTTTAGGGTGTCCACATGTTTGCAGCATGCCTGATAGCGCCACTCCACACAGCCCTCACAGCTGACCCTGTTGCGCTGCTCCCTCTGCTCCACACCGCTCCACTCAGCCAGCTCTGCACTCCCTGCCAACACCCCCCACCCCGCGTTCCCACTATTGTTCCTCACTTCCACAGAGTCCAGAAGGCTCCCTCTGCCTGTATGGCTCTGCACCACTCTGTTCCCTCCACTGTTTCTACAACACTGCCACAGAGGGCTTCCCCTTTCAAGTGAATGCATGCTGCCAAGAACACAGTAGTGTTCCTGTGATAATTCTTGTTGAATCCAGGTAATGGTGAAGTCTCTTCCTCTTGCTCCTTGACTCTGTCTTCTTCTCTCTCTCTCTCTCTCTCTACTTTTTTGTCTCCTTTTCCTTTCAAATTTCCCTCTCTGTTCCAATCTAGAAACTAAACTCATTAGCCATTTGACATCAGTTTGCCTTTGTTTATTTCAATGGAATTATTTGAATCTTAGCACAATCGCCCTGCTGAACAGGGGTGGTGCAGTGTAGTAACCAGGTAGTGACAGTTGCTCTTTGTGTTTGGGAGCTACTGAGATGACTCAATGTGGAAAAGATTTAAGAGATCAGAGGACAAGGCTATAGCTGGAAGCCGGTACTTCATATGTATTAAGACACTGCTGCAATTTGGGAAGTGAGAAGCAACAACACTGGAGATGGTAGGAGCTTTCCCAAGTGGCTGTAACTCAGAAAAAAAGATCTCTGAGTTGGCTGGAAAAAAACCTGGCCTCAAATGCTGCATCAGGGAAGGCTTGTCAATTCTTCTCCGTTTCCTCACAGTGCTTAGAGTTTTCTTTACATAAAAGTTTAGAAATGTTTTATTAAAATAGACTTCAGGGCTTTGGGATTTCAAAAACCTTTCTTTTTTTGGGTGAAGTCCAATCACAGCCTTGTACATTAATGTGCTACCAAACAGTTCAATTTTATGTTTATTCTAAAATGCAGTGTTTAAACAGTAGGTGCACTTATAGTGGGGAGCTGTTCAGCAAGCACATCTAAAACGTGAATCTATTTCTTTTCCTTTCTAACTCGTGTGAATTCACATATTACAAATGCAGTGTAGTTTTGGCTTATAATTTGACTTGTTTTTTTTCTTAGCTTTTCATGTAAAGTTTCATTAAAAAAAAAACCCTGCCTGACAGCTAGATATTTGTAGTTACTAAAAAATAATTCATTCTCTATACCTAGAATGTGACAGGCTTCAGTAAAAGATGTTCAAATTATATGTTTGCCCTTTAGAAAGAGTTGCATCCCTAAGTTCTAAGGTTAATCATCAAAGGTTAAATCATCAAAGTTAATTAAGCCTCTAATTGCCTTTGTTTTATAACGGAGTTAAGGGCTTAAATCACTTTCAAATCCACTCCTAACCATGACAAATTTCAGTCTAAAATGAATAAGGGTCTCTATCACTGAGAAATTTCGTTACAGAGAGTATTAGCAACATTTGACTGAGAACAGCGATATTATGCTAAGCGGCTTTCAAGCCCTGAAGCAAAGAAATTTGTTAGGTAGAGAGTTTGTTACAAAATGGAGAAAGATGAAAATAAAGAGAGGATGAGTATCAGGGAAATATTAAGAGATGTTTTGCATATAAAGAAAGCAATTTGATTTGGATATTAAGTGCTGCATAATAGTTAGAAAAGCTATGGAGAACTTCCCTGTGTCTACAAATAAATTGACCAGACTGTCTAATAATCTTGTTCCAAATCCAGCTTCTGTGATAACAGTCCTGTAGATCAAAGAAATAAATTTCAACTTCATGTTATGCAAAATTAGACTAGTCACTAAAACAAATTAAAACAAATATATATATGGTTTTAGGGTGATCATTAGTCTACTTTAACTTATTTTTATTGCAGAAGACAGACCTGAATTTCCTGTGTAATAATCTGGGATGACCTCTTGCTCATTTGCCCTCTAGCTGATAATTATGTTTTATGCAATACATTAAAATGGAAAGAAAGATCTCTCTTCTCTGACAAGTTTATATTTTTGCAATTTAAGAGATTTTATCCTTTACCTAAACTCATTGTGCTTCCAATAGCAGAATACTAAGTTAAATGCTGCTGTTGGTTTTGAGCTACAAGAACATTGCTGGTGATAGGTTAATTTCTGATGTTCACTACCCTGAGAGGCTAAGAAACACTCATGCATTGAACATCTTGTTACTACATATTGATCTACTTTTACCACATGTGCTATTTAAGTTTTTTAATCTAAACATATACACTATTGTCTTTCCCTTGTCCTTGCTCACAACCAGTTCCTCCTGCAGAGCTTCATACCTGTTCCGCAAGGCCACTGCAGTCAGTGCACTTCTTAAAGGAACACTCCTGCTCCATTTGTTTCACCGGGCAGAGACCTGTTCCTATGTACTCTGCTCCTGTGGGTTACTATGGGAAGGCAGGGGGGCTTGCTGATGAGAGGATATGAAATCCTCGGCTTCACTAAGAGTTACCTCCTGGTCCATTTTTGTAGAGATCTGTTCATTGATATGATGAATTTCCCTCTCGCTCTTGCTGATGTTTCTTAACCTACTCGCCTCTTCCCTGTTACTGCATCTTAGAGCTGTGTCACTTGGCTGAGAAGGTCATCAACCTGTTCAAGAACCTCCCTAGACCTTCTGGACACACTTTTCTTAATGCACCCCAGGATGCCCTTTAGACATGCAGATGTTGATCACTTCAGGGATCTGCTGGGCAAAGTATCATGGGTCAAAGCCCTAGGGGGAAGAGGGGCCCAGGACAGCTGGCCTGTGTTCAAGGATCACCTTCTTCATGCCCAGGAGCAAAGTATACTCACAAAGAGGAAATCAGGAAAGAATGCTAGGAGACCTGCCTGGGTGGGCAAGGAGATCTTGGACACGCTGTCACTCAAAAAGAAACTCTTCAAGGAGTGGAAGAAAGGAGAGCATGGGGAAGGAAGCTGCCTGAACAGCAGGACACCTGGTTAGAAAAGCTAAAGCTCAGTTAGAATTCAATCTAGCCAGGGAGAGCAAGGGGAACAGCAAAAATGTCTATAGGTATATTAATGGTAAAAATAAGCCTTTAGAAGATGTGGGCCCCCTCAGAAAGGAAACAAGGGAGCTGGTGACAAGTGACATGGAGAAGGCTGAGGTTCTCAATGACTTCTTTACTTCAGTCTTCACTGGCAAGGGCTCCAGTTGCACTCCTGGAGTCACAGAAGATAATAGCAGGGACTGGAAGAGGGAACTGCCCATGGTGAGTGAAGATCAGTTTCATGACCATCTGAGGAACCTGAAAGTGTTCAAGCCCATGGGACCTGATGAGACACACCCACAGGTACTGAGGGAGCTGGGGATGAGGTTGCTAAACCCCTCTCTATTATATTCCAAAAGTCCTGGCAGTCTGGGGAAGTCCCCACTGACTGGAAAAGGGGAAACATAACTCCCATTTTCAAAAAGGGTAAGAAGGATGACCCTGGTAACTACATGGCAGTCAGTCTCACCTCTGTGCCAGGCAAGATTATAGAGCAGATCCTCCTGGAGGCACTACTGAGACAGAAAAATAGTGAAGAGGTGATTGGGTACAGTCAGCATGGCTCCACCAAGGGCAAATCCTGCCTGACAAACCTGGTGGCCAGGTCAGGATGCCATTGGCTCTCCTGGCCGCCTGGGCACACAGCTGGCTCACGTTCAGGCTACTATTGATCAGCACCCCCAGGTCACTCTCTGTCTGGCTGCTCTCCAGCCACTCTGTCCCCAGCCTGTAGCACTAGGGTTGTTGTGGCCAAAGTGTAGAACCCTGCACTTAACCTTGTTACACCTCATCCCATGGGCCTTTGCCCACCCATCCAGCCTGTCCAGGTCCCTCTGCAGGGCCCTCCTACCCTCCAACAGATCAACACCTGCTCCTGACTTGGTGTCATCTGCAAACTTTTGGATGATGGACTCAATTCCCTCATCCAGATCATCAGTAAAGATATTAAATACATTGGGGCTTAGCACTGAACCCTGGGGGACACCACTAGTGCCTGGCTGCCAGCTATATGTGGCACCCTTCACCACCACTCTCTGGGCCTGGCCCTCCAGCCAGTTCTTGACCCATTTCAGAGTGAAAATCCAGTATATCAACCACCCCTCCCATTTTGGTATCACCAGTGAACTTGCTGAGGGCACACTGTATCCCCTCATCCAGGTCATTGGTGAGGATATTGACCAATATTGAACACTACTATAATATAATGAAGTGTATGTGGTGAAATTAGTTTGCTATTAATCCACACTAATTGAATGTCATGGAACTGTGTGATTTGGATCAAAAGAAAATAAAAGGCAGCAGACTCCTTGTGCTTTTTACTCACAGACAGAATAAAGTTCAGATGAAAATCAAACCTTCTTTCAGAATATCCTAAGGTTGTGGAAAGTGCATTTCTTTCAAAATCACTCTGATTAGAAAACTCCCAACCAGCTCCTTCTGTGATGTAAATCTGCTAAATACTTGTTCATATTAAATTCACAGTTCACAATCCCTCCCTCTTCAGACTCTTTCTGTAGATAAGAGAGTTTCAGAACATCAATAAAATACATTCCTGCAGCATTATTTAAAGATATTGTTGTGGGATTAAGCTTTACTTTCTTTCTTTTCCCTTTAATAGGCTTTCTTAGTATAAAAGTAAAGAACAGATGATTTAAAGCCAAGCTGTGCATGCTTACTTGTGTATTTGTACACACAAATGCATGTATAAATAATATGCATGTATATATACGTTTCATAGCAATATTATTAAAATAATTATAATAATTAAAATTAAATAATAATTAACATTAAATAATAATTAAAATAATAACATTCAAAACCAATGGAAATAATAATTAAAATAACAATACTCAAATAATAATTAAAACAATGATATTATTATACATATATGTAGAATAATATTCATATATACATACACGTATAAATAATTGAGTGCCAGTAGATCGTGCTCATTGTGTAGTAGAGTCCCTGGGGTTACTAAAACCAATAAAATTTCTTGTTGTGCAAGGGAACTGATGTCTGTGCAACTCTTTACAGCTACTCTGAACAGATGGTAGGAATGTTCTGTCTAATTTAGTGTGTAATGCTATCTTGAATACAGATTCATATATCTCACAAAGATTTTCGAGAGACTCCTTTTGCTGGCAAGAGAAAGGAAATGCTACCTCTCTTGTGAGTCTCAGCTTGAAGTAAACACAGTCCCTCAACAAGTGAAGGCATATTGGGAGAGATACAATGAAAAAAAACCAGATATGGACACTCCTGAAATTGCGAATTACTAACAGCAAGAATAAGAAAAGAAAAGTGGGTTGAAGGGAGAAAAGAGATAGGCAAAGAGTTAAAAGAGGGAAGGAAATACTGCTAGAGATGGAACAATAGCAACTGTAATATATTAAATGGAGCTGAATATGAAGAAGATCTGTAGTGAACAGAAGATGTGTAGGAAAATTAATAGAGAAATATTAGGAAGTCAGATGATGCTGAGTGAGAACAGCAGGCACAGGGAAAGTAGTCAATATTGGAAAAGGTGACATGCAAAGAAATTACTATGTGTATTATTAGGAAATAATTATCATCAGTCTTTGGATCTCACGTGTGCCAATACTGCATTGGAGTAAGGTTTGAACAAGAAGAGGGAGGCTTAAATGCCTATCAGTCCTTCACGTGTGTTCCCACTTAACATTTTGAGAATATGAGATTTGTTTATTTATTTTGATTGGAATATCTTGGGTTATGTCTGTCTAAGGCATTGCTTTCTGCTTGTCTCCTAGAAGACAGTTATATCTGGAGGCATGTTGTAAGAGGTGCTGTTGTCTGTGTGTGGTAATTTACTATGCTGTTGCTTTTAGCTGTGATGTTGGGCCCAGGGACACTGTTGGTGTGATCATTGCTGTCTACAACTACCTGAGGGGAGGTTGTAGGCAGGTGGGGGCTGGTTTCTTCTCCCAGGCAACCAGCACCAGAACAAGAGGACGCAGTCTCAAGTTGTGCTAGGGGAGGTATAGGCTGGATATTAGGAGGAAGTTCTTCACAGAGAGGGTGATTGCCCGTTGGAATGGGCTGCCCAGGGAGGTGGTGGAGTCGCCATCACTGGAGACGTTCAAGAGGAGACTGGATGAGGCACTTGTTGCCATGGTCTAGTTGATTGCTTAGGGCTGGGTGATGGGTTGGACTGGATGATCTTGGAGGTCTCTTCCAACCTGGTTGATTCTATGGTTCTATGATTGTCTGGAGTCTGTCTAGAGTGGTGGTAAGGTGGCACCACCTTATGTGGCAGGTGAAGACTGACACCAGTTCACTCAGCAGGTCATATTGCTAGCTCATTTCATATTTCTGTGGCATGTGTAGACATAAGTGTAGCTATGGGCCCACACAACATTTGCACAGAAAGCTCCTACTAAGAAAGAGCAAGTAGGATGGGAAAGTAAGGCTTTCTTGTTCTTTTCCAGCAGTTGACCAATAGATGGAGGCAGGGATCTTTCCATACACCACCCATGACAAACCTGTGGTTCTCTGCTTCTCAGTGCTATGGGGCTGAGGACATGCCATAAAGGCAGCAAAATATCTTTGCACGACAGAAAAAGTAGCAAAAAGGGAGCTGGAATCCTAGAGGGAACCATTACAAGGTCTAAGAATGTCAAAGCTATTTGTTAGAATTCTGAACACTAGTGCAGCTTCGTGATTTGAAGAGTTAAATGTAACAGCTTCTATTTAAGGTGTAATTTATGTACCTAGGATCCTAAAACTTGTCCTGCTCATAAGAATGATGGTTACAAGCTAAAGAAGAAGATAATTAGTAATATCAAAGTCAGAAATTTAATACAGCTTGGTTTTAACAACTGACTCCATCTATGCCATGCTATATGAAATGAAAGGTACATAATGACGTTTAGTTTTATCAACCTCAGGCATCTTAGTTGTAGAAATAGAGTAATCCTCTTCTGACCATGAAAAGCTGGTTCTGCACCGTTTTGTGCATTTACAGTTTTCACACAATTCTTTTGTATAGAGTTAGCATGCACATAGCACACAGGTTAAAATTATGGTGTTTATTTGCTTACAAGAATACTGCAGCTGCTGGGCAGCCCACGGTAGGCTAAGTTATTTTGAGGACCTCCAACTAGCAGCCTGGTCATGCTTTAGCTCAGTCCAGGCAGGTGTTATGAAACAGAGTCTGACAGGCTCCTGTACTTTGCAAAGGCATTTAGGTGAGTGTGTAAAGTGTTAGTACTTGGGCTGAAGGGAGTCTGATTCCTACTATAGCTCTGATTCAGTCACTCTTTCCCAAACGTCTGTTTGATTAAGGATGTAAGAAGTCCCTTTGAAATCAATGGGACTATTCATGAAGTTAGTCAGGAATGTACTTTAAATAGATTGCCAAACTGGGACCAGTCTGCACCATCTAATGACTGTACTCCATTCAGGACAACGGAAAATCAGTCTCACTGTTATTTTAAAATTACTTAGAAAATTATTATATTTGCCTTCAGGTGCCTTCTGGTGAAAACGAGCATTTCAAGCACAATACAGAGAATAAAACTTTGGAAAAAACAAATATGAAAAAAAAATTCTTGTATTGTTTTGACAACATCATACCTGTGATGCTGTGCCAATAAAATTAAGGAAGTGAATTGTTGTTCTGGCATTGCTTGTTTGGAGTACAATAGAGAAACTGATTTTTCTTTTGTGGGGTGCATGAAAGAAAAGGAAGTGAAGATTATTTGTGTTTCATTCTTTAAAAAATCAAAAGTAAGAGGAGAAAATTACATGCCCTCTGTAAATCTAAACACCTACTGGGCCCTGTTTTGTTCAATGTCTTTATTAACAGCCTGCATGAGGGGACTGAGAGTACCCTCAGCAAGTTCAATGATGATACAAACCTGGGGGGCTGGCTGGCACCCCCTCAGGCTGTACAGCCATCCAATGAGATCTGGACAGGCTGAGAGCTGGGTGCAGGCAAACCTCATGAAGTTCAATAAGGACAAATGCAGGGTCCTGCATCTGGGGAGGAATAACAACAGACACCAGTACATGCTAGGGGTAACCCTGCTGGAGAGCAGCTCTACAGAGAAAGACCTTGGAGTCCTGGTGGACAATAAGTTCTCAGCAATGTGGTCTTGTAGCCAAGAGGACCAATGGTATCCTGGAATGCATCAAGATAAGTTTGTCCAGCAGCTCTAGGGAGGTTCTTTTCCCCCTCTACTCTGCCCTGCTGAGACCACATCTGGAATGTTGTGTCCAGTTTTGGGTTCCCCAATTCAAGAAAGACATGGATCTGCTGGAGAGAATCCATCAGAGAGACTTGAGGATGATCAGGGAACTTCAACATCCCTCAGGGAACTTGAACATCTCTCCTATAGAGAGAGACTGAGAGATCCAGGGCCTGTTTAGTCTTAATAAGGGAAGACAGAGGGGTTCTTATCAATGTCTACAAATATCTGAGGGGTGAGTGTCAAGTGGAGGGGGCCAATCTCAGTGGTGCACAGTAATAAGATAAGGAACAGTGGATACAAACTTGAATATACAAGGTTTCACCTCACCATGAGGAGAAACTTCTTTACAGTGAGGGTGATAGAGCACTGGAGCAGGCTGTCCAGGGAGGTTGTGAAGTCTCCTTCTCTGGAGACTTTTAAAACCCACTTGGATGCAATTCTGTGCAGACTACCCTAAGTGATCCTGCTTTTGGCAGGGGGATTAGGCTCAGTGATCTCTGAAGGTCCCTTCCAACCTCTAACAGTCTGTGATTCTGTGACTGTTGTAAATCCATTGTGATATTCTTGAACCAATACTAAGAGTGCCACAGCAGATTGTAGTTTAGTATATATATCCTAGAAAAGAGCAAAAGGCCGTCTGCAAGGAACAGAGAATGACATAGAAGCAATAAATGACTATATACTATTTTCTTTCTTTTCTTATCAGTGGCAAACACTGGCAGGAAAGAGGAAGGAGTAAAGGCTGGTAACAGATATGTCTAGGTTGAGTCAAGAGAAATTCAGAACTGTTACAAAGTGGAATCTATAGTTTTTTGATTAACCGATAAGAAAAGAAGGTGGGTAGGTCAGAAAACTTTTTCCTTTTTTTCCAGTATATGTCACTCTTTCTTCCCTCAGGATGTCACCTGAAGAGGTCATTCTGGCTGTGCCTGAAGTTTCTGCAATACCTTTCAGAGCAAGAGTACAATGTTCAAAAGAACACTGTTCATACAAAGAAACAAGGTATTAGAGCATTCAGGTAGAAGGGATTTGGAATGTCACCTGACATGTCCTGCAAGAATATTAGGCTGATGATAGTATTTCTTTTGCCCCAACTCAACCTCTGCAAGAAAACAGGAAAGTGGCAAGCTAAGGAAAGATAGTGTCTTTCAAAAATGTCATTGTTTTCCTGAGGTGGTATAGTTATTTCCACATCTACTATTATGGTCAGTCTAGTCCCCTACACTATATTCTGGACCCTTTCTAGAAAGGAGAGTCTTTTGTCTTGTTTTCCCTTAAAGGTACTTCTTTGTTTCAGTAATCAAAAAGTCATTTTTCAGTTAATATGCAACTGTCATAAAGCAAGATGCCCTATCTCAGCATAAAAATTTGACAGCATTCCTAATTCTTGCAATACCATTCATTGTAGAGTTCCCATTAAATTCAGTTCAATCTTTAGCTGGATACATATGGAGAAACTAGAAATTTTTACAGGTGCATTTCCAACCTGAAAGGAAGTAGTAAGCAGCAAACATAACAGTGTTTACTGCCTGGATGGAAAAAAACCTAACAATTTTGCCACTAGAAGGCTTGTACAGAACAACATCAAAACAGTCTTTCAGCTTTCAGTTGATTTTGCTACTTCTTTTTTGGAGGGGTTTGTTTTGTTTTGTTGTTGTTTTGGTTTGTTTTGTTTAACTTATTTGTTGTTTGTTTGCTGTTTGTTTGATTTTTAATTCGATGAGTACTATAAAGTTGTAATAAAAATTTGTATTTTATATATATTTTATAATTAATATCTTGGGTGGTGGTGTCTTCAAACACCACCATAACTTATTTACAAGATGTATTCACAGGTTCAATTATTTGGTTGTGGATTTTACACTGCACATCTAAGGACAGTTAAATAATTCAAGCACAGATCTAACCTTTCCAGTACAGCAATTCACATTGGACATACAGGTGCTGTGAGCTGTGGGTTTCCCACCAATGGGATTCCATGGCAGATTGGCCTGGGACTCACCACTTGCTCCCCTCTCTGGTATCTTCCCAGATGCTGTGGCTATGATTTGAGCAGCCCTTGGCTCACAGAGAGCTAAGGACCTCTCTCTAGTCATGTCCAGTTCACAGTCTGGAGCTTGCCCTTGGCTCAGAGAGGGCTAAGAGCCTCTCTCTTGTGTGCTCCATCACTGGGCTGCATCCTCCTCTGGGATTCAATTCCCTTGGGGCTTTTCCCCTTTCTGCCTTGGTCCAGGTGCAAGGCCTGGGTGAAGTTGTTGGTCTGCTAGAGCAGGTTCTTCAGCTGCTACTCAGGCAGCATTTGGCTCTTGTTGCTGTCTGGGTGAGCACAAGGCAAGTTGCCTGTCTTCTTGGCTGGTTTAAATACTGGCCCAAGACAATTAATGCCCTTTGGTAGCACAGAACCCTGACAACTGGACCTATGGGATAGGACATATCCAAACATGGCCAGGGGCACACACAGTTCCCAGCTGTGTCACAAAGTTAATCACACCTGGTCCATGTTTATCTGGAGCCCAGGAAGTGTCCAGGTTTGCACACTCAGGGGTGCTTACAAGGTTAATCACAAATGCTATACATTTACCTTGACCATCTGTATCCCAGGAAGTGTCCAGGTTAGCACATTCCCAGGCGCTTACCTCATTGTCTGGGCCAGGGCATGTTTGGCGGTTTGACCCTTCAAGACAAAGGTTTAATTAAATATGTACTCTAAGGCTTCCTGTAATAGGTTAAACCCTGTGAACTGCTTAACCCATCTGTCCTTCCCCACCTCCTGCAATGCAGAAGTGAGGGAAAAGTCACACACTAAACCCTCCTTGCTCATATAAAGAGAGTGAGATAAGAGTTTAAGATAAATGAGATAGCATGACCTTATGCACAATTAATTTAGCTTATTTTACTTCCAGAAAAAAAAAGCTCAGAGAAATGCAGAAAACCCCCCTGGCATAAATCAGAAAATGAGTGTGCCTCCCAACTTCCACCCCTGTTACTGCCATTCCTGCAGGAAAGATCCAACATTCAAACCCCTGAAACTTAAAAGCAGCAACCAGAACAAGAAGCTTTCACATTCCAGTCTGAACTTCAAGCCCCTTAATACTTTGCTCCAGCCAGCACTTTCAGTTTGAAGCTGCCATGACTGCAGCATGGTATTAACAACAGCAGCAAATATCCAACTTAACCCATCACACTTGGGAACTTCTTTACTTTTTCTTACAGCTGCTTCTTTCACACTTATTCATAAGCATATGATGAAAAAATTCACATTTCACTTGGTAAATGTCAGAGAATGTCTTAATTCTCATAGCTTCCTTATCAGCTACATTCATCTCCTACTATTTTTATATTCACAAGTTGAAAGAATGATTGTAGGTGTTTCACAGTCTCACAGTGTATCAGAGATTGGAAAGACTTCAAGAGATCATCAGGTCCAACCCCCCTGCCAGAGCAGGATCACTTAGGGCGATCCTTAGTCTGCACAGGAATGCATCCAAGTGGGTTTTAAAAGTCTCCAGAGGAGACTCCACAACACCCCTGGGCAGCCTGTTCCAGTGCTCTGTCACCCTCACTGTAAACAAGTTTCTTCTCGTGCTGAGGTGAAATCTTCTATGTTCAAGTTTGAACCATTTGTTCCTTGTCTTATCACTGTGAACCACTAGAAAGAGCCTGGCCCACTCCACTTGACATCCACCCCTCAGCTATTGATAGACATTGATCAGATCCCCTCTGAGTCTTCTCTTCTCCAGACTAAACAGCCCCAGGGCTCTCAGTCTCTTTTCACAGGGAAGATGCTCAAGTCCCCTAAGCATCCTCATGGCTCTCCATTGGATTCTCTCCAGCAGGTCTCTGTCTCTCTTGAACTGGGGAGCCCCAAACTGGACACAGTATTGCAGGTCTGGTCTCAGCAGGGCGGAGTAGAGATAGAAGAACTTCCCTAGCCCTGCTGGACACCTTTCTTGATGCATCTCAGGATCCCATTGGCTCTCTTGGCCACAAGAGCACATTGTTGTCCCATGCAGAACTTGCTGTTCACCAGCACTCCAAGGTCTTTCTTTGCGGAGCTGCTCTCCAGCAGGGCAGCCTCTAACCTGTCCTGGTGCCTCGTGTTATTTCTCCTCAGATGCAGGACCCTGCGTATGTCCTTATTAAACTCCATGAGGTTTGCCTGCATCCAGCTCTCAGCCTGTCCAGGTCATGTTGAATGGCAGCACAGCCTGAGGGGTGTTAGCCACCCCCCAGTTTTGTATCATCAGGAACCTGTTGAGGGTGCTCTCAATGCCCTCAGCCAGGTCCTTGATAAAGATATTGAACAAAACTGGACCCAGTACCAATCCTTGGGGAACACCACTGGCCTCAGGCCTCCAAGGTGACTCTGTGCCACTGATGACATCCCTCTGAACTCTGTTGTGGAGCCAGTTTGCAATCCATCTATGATGACCAGCCATCTATGTCACATCTCCTGAGCTTTTCTAGGAGGATGTTATGGGAAAGTATCAAAAACTTTACTGAAGTCAAGATATATGACATCCACTACTCTTCCCTCATCTACTCACTTGGTCATAACTTCATAGAAAGCTATCAGATTAGTTAGACAGGATCTCCCCTTGGTAAATCCATGTTGGCTACTCCTGATTTCTTGTCTTTCAACTTGTTTCAACTATACAGAGATTGTTCTCCCATCTGTGGCAGTATACAAGTGTCTTATCGAGGAGATATTTGGGGATTCTTTCCCTACAAAGCACCAGTGATAGTGTAAATCAAACCACTGAATCAACGAGCCACAGCCATGCTGTAAGCAATGGAGAAAAATTAAGACTTGATAAAGATTCCCATCTTAGCAGGTGATGAACCACTCCTTGGAAATTACTGGACATTTAATTAGCAAAAATTAGGTGACAAAAATTTTATCCTAGGCATAAAGTAAGAAGAAAATTGAAGTAAATAAAGGAAGTCATGATTTATAATGAGGAAGCAAGGAAAGGGGAAAAAGGGAAGAGGGAACATATTCTGTATTGATTTGGAACTTTGTTTTTAATTTCCATATTCTTCAATGTGTTTTTCATATAACTTTCATTTTATCAGCGAAGTGACAAAAGGCCTTCCAAGTCTATAACATCCAGTTATCTGAGGAGGATAAATCTGCATAGTGGTTAAATGTGCATGGGGGGCAGTCCTAAAGAAAACAGCTAGAGGATAGGTTTGCCAGTTAGGTATTCAAACCAGTGCTGATATTGTCGGGATTTATCCCTTATTTGACTCTGGTTCCCATGTAGTACTGATCTTTAGACTTGGTTGGGTCTGGCTCTGGTGCAGCCTGAGTTTGCTGTTTCACCACAGAGGGGCTTCATGGAAACTCCTTGCCCTAAAGATTTCCGCTCCTGGAGTATGAGAGATTGATACAGTTTAGAACAAAGAGAGGTTTTTAATTATATGGGGAAACACAGACCAAGTCACTAAAGAAACTCTTATTATATATCAAGGCTCTGTAATCTGATTAAAAGCAAAATTGAAATGCTCAAGTAGTTTTTATTACTGGTAGGGGTGTATTATTCTTGCTCTGTACTCAGAGTAGGATTCTTAATGACATTTATGGTGGGGGAAAGCAACCCAGCCCATTCCAATTAGATATAGATGCTGGGTGGTTTGGAATTTGGTTGGAAAGAAAAGGAAGAGTGTTGAGACCCTGCTGTCAATTTTTTGAGTGACAATTATTCCTTACCATTGAGGCAGTTGGAACAGATAATCCTAATTCTCAGAAAGATCCTTTCTCTAAAATGGCAGAAGAGAAACTCTCAGTGACACCTGATGTGTACACATGTCAATATAAACATACAAAAAGAACTCACAAATTTCTAACATACTTTGGATGATAGATCAATTTTAAAGGAAGTCAAACATATAAATTAGAAAACAAGAACTGTTAAGAGGTTTCGAAAACAGAATATAGTTTTCTATTGATACCTTGCTTGATACATGAAATAACAAGAATATGTAAGAAAATTTCTTGTTGGGGAAAGCTGTGTAACGGTATAAGCAAAAAATTGTACGAGTCTTCTAAATCCTCATCTGAGTAGTTCTACAATGAAGTGGCCTTCCAGGACATGAAGGAAACCTATGTAAAAGATGAGGAGGGACTTGTTATCAGGGATTGCAGTGGCAGGATGAGAAGTAATGGTTTCATTTGAAAGAGGGTAGGTTTAGATTAGATGTAAGGAAGAAATTCTTTATTGTAAGGGTAGTGAGACAATGGAAGAGGTTGTCCAGAGAAGCCACATTAGGACAGTCAGACAATCTGAATCTTTGGGTTTGGCATAGCTTCAAGTTGTCTTTTGTTATGCATTCTAAGAAATTTGAGACATGATTAAATGCAAATCATAATTGTTTAAATACTTGATCTTGTGGTGATAAGCACAAATATGTTGGCCCACTACAAACCCAGAACAAGTCCTGGCATGTCCAGGAATGATCCCCCTCTTCCCCTCCCTCCTGCAGGGGCCTGGGGAAATGTGGGAAAAGGACAGAAGAACCAGGCACCAGAAAGTCTGGTAAACAAGGGATATGTTCTCCCTCTGTGGTCAAAGAGCATGTGCACTGACCATGCTTCTCCTAGACTAGGCCTCTGGCTTTGCCTTTCACGGTCACAGCCTGGCAGAATCCCATTTCATTGGTTAACTGTTCTGCTCACTGCAGTTGCCCTATTGGCCAAATTGAATCTCAGGGAAGTGATAAATACAGGCCAAGTTGCATAAGCCTTGCCTTGCCTAAGATCTGGGAGAGAAGCCACAAGCCTTACCCTGTAAGCCTGAGAAGCCAAGCCTTGCTCTGCTGCCTTTCAATTCAGAATCTGTGCCATGCCTCACTTTACCCAGAAAGGCACAAGTGCCCTTCACAGTAATGTGTTGTAAAAGCCCAGGGGCAGACAGAAGTGTCTTGCCAGGCAGAAGGGCCAAAGCCAGGGTGAACCAAACCCCTGAGCATCATGCCCTGCAGTGATCATGCACGAGGATGATTAGGGCGTTATGAGGATGATTAGGGGACTGGAGCATGTGCCCTATGAGCATGTGCCTCAGCCTATGGGGAGAGGCTGAGGGACCTGGGGCTTCGTAGTCTGGAAAAGAGAAGACTTAGAGGGGATTTAATAAATGTTTCTAAATATCTGAGGGCTGGGGGTCAGGAGGGAGGGGACAGGCTCTGCTCACTTGCTCCCTGGGATAGGACAAGGAGCAATGGATGTAAGCTGCAGCACAGGAGGTTCCACCACAACACAAGGGGGAACTTCTTTACTGTAAGGGTCACAGACCACTGGAACAGGCTCCCCAGAGAGGCTGTGGAGTCTCCTTCTCTGGAGACTTTCAAGGCCCGTCTGGATGCATTCCTCTGTGACCTGAGCTAGACTGTATGGTCCTGCTCTGGCAGGGGGGTTGGACTTGATGATCTCTTTGGGTCCCTTCCAACCCCTGACATCCTGTGATCCTGTGATCACTTGTGTCCTGGTTCAGGGCTGGACAGATCCTCTCTTGCCCCAAGAGGGACAAAAGAATGACACTCACACAAATTGATTGAAGAGTGATAGAAAGTTTAAATGGAAAAGCAACTGGTGAAACTACAAAAAACTACAAAGCATAGTGGCAAAGATATCCCAAAGTGTACAGAGTCCTTTAAACCATACCTAAAGGCCTCCCAACACTTCTTTTCTCCCCACCTGAGGGTCTACTCAAAACCCCGAGGGCTCTTTCTTCCCCCCCCCACTGCTAGGCTCGTCCCAGGCTGGCCAGGTCTGAGACTGCCCCCCCTCTTCTCCTCCTGGCATTAGGCCTAGAAAGACCTAAGAGTCCTTGAGATGCTCCTCCTCCGTTACCTGTTAGAGAGCATCTCCCATGGGAGCAGAGAGGGAAGAAAGAGGAAGAAAGAGGAAGAGAATGACTTTGCAGATGGATTGATAGAGTGCAAGATTTATGGGTAGAAATAGGCTGTTTCCTGTGTCCACCTTACTGGTTTGGGCACTCGGGACACCAGAGGTGTAGGTTTTGAGGCAGTTAGAGGAGGCACCCAGCCTGAACTGCCACAAGTTTCTTCCAGCCTAAGCACCTGCTTTGCAAAAACAGACCTCGTTGTGTAGTCAGTGAAACAGGCTACTTGTCTAAGAGCCTGAAGACTGTGAGATCCTGAGAAGAAGCTTCAAGAGAAGCTGCCTGCTGTAGTCCTGAGGCCAGCCCGGCCGTTGAGACAGCCTGGCATCCCTGCCGGCAGCCAACACCAGCCCCTTACCGTGCAAGGTGCTCGAGAGCAGCCCAAAAGCCTTACTGGCTAACATACAGCAGCAGCACCCCTCCACGTGGGTGAAACTCCTGTTGCTCTGTGTAATCTGGACTATTTTTCAGCCCCAGAGAGAATCCCAGTGATAGTAGTGTGAGCAATTGGTTTATCTTTTATTGCCTCTTTAGGTTGTGTCTAACTCTCTATACTGGCAAGGGTCTTGTCGAGTCTCCGCTAGTGCTCAAGTGCCATATCGAGCCAGGGATTCTCCCTCCCAGTTATTTTCCTGGTTTGCTTAAAATTGTGTGGATTGCTAAATATTGCCTAAATATTGTACATTCCCACTGTACATACATATTCCAACCGTACATCGAATCTATTCGTAAGTTTGGTATTAATAAATATTAATATTTTTATTAACACAATATTTCTTTATTAATTCTTCCTAAATCATCATCGTTAACAGATCTTTCTTGTTTACTTTTAAAATATAAAAATAGATGAACAAAGTCTTATGTTAATTGAATCTACAGTATAAGAGGTATTTTTTTTTCTTTCTGCAGTTTGTCTCCTAAGATTCAATCAGCTTGGGGGTTGTAATTGATTCTTGAAGGTTTTTCAAGGAATAGTTACTATTGTGAAATAACATAGTGTTTCCTTTTGGAGCAGGGAAAGGCAAGTAAGAACTGTGGTAAAGATTAATCCTACTTGTCCCATACTGGTTCCTTTAATAAGTTTATTTTGGAAAGCTAAGAGGTATAAATCCAGTGAAATGCATGGAAAAGCTTCTCATAAAGCATAATTCATGGAGACTGCTAAATGAAATAATCTGCCACTGAAGATTCGAGTAAGCCAAACTTTGCCAAGTTTTTATATGCTTTAGTATGGCCTAAATAATTGGCTGGGTTTTTTTTTTTTTTTCATTATTTGTATTACTGCTAGATTTAGACTCCGATAGAAAGTAAGATGTTATTTTACTATTTTGCACACCATAAATGTGTAGTTTATTGTCTAAAAACTCTGAAGGCTAAATATATCAACAAGAGACTAGAAAGAAATTGGAGACACAGCTTTGAAGTGATTTGATCAAGGTCACTTAACAAGCTTCTTAGAATCACAGAGTCAACCAGGTGGGAAGAGACCTCCAAGATCATCCAGTCCAACCCATCACCCAGCCCTAAGCAATCAACTAGACCATGGCACTAAGTGCCTCATCCAGGCTTCTCTTGAACATCTCCAGTGCTGTCAAATCCACCACCTCCCAGGGCTGCACATTCCAATGGGCAATCACTCTTTCTGTGAAGAACTTCCTCCTAACATCCAGCCTATACCTCCCCTGGCACAACTTGAGACTGTGTCCTCTTGTTCTGCCACTGGGTGCCTGGGAGAAGAGACCAACCCCCACCTGGCTACAATCTCCTTTCAGGTAGTTGTAGACAGCAATGAAGTCACCCCTGAGCCTCCTCTTCTCCAGGCTAAACAACCTGTCTTGCTAAAGACAGAATGCCTTTGTCCTGAAGGAATACAAATATTTAAGTACAAAACAAAAAGAAAACGCCATCTCAAAAGCAGAAATTGCTGGAAGCTGGGAAAAGCAAGAAAGAGAAAGAAACATTAAGGATAATCCTATGCGTTCATGTATACATCTACCTGATAAACTTCCACTAATCTGATTTTTAGTGTTATAAAAATGCCATAATTATCTGAAAGAATAATTGATGACAGCATTTTGGTGCTGAATCAAGGAAATTTCTAGCTGCACTTCTCAATAAAACCACAGGTAGAACAGAATTTCCTGGTTAAGTACCAGTGCCCTGCTTATAACTGGGGGAAAAAAAAAAAAGAAGAAAAAAAAAAGTGATAATTTTTATATTAGTCAGGTTGATAATTAAACTATGAACCTGAGAAAAACTCAGAAATGCTTTTAAATGCACTATTCTACACTTCTAATCTATCTAATTAGATATGGTAACATCTTGACAGAAAATCCACTGCAAAGCATGCATTTTAGATGCTGTAGCAGTGCTGTAGCATTGCTTTTAATGAAAAAGAAAATAAACACAGTTGTGGTAGAAGCTTCAAATAAGGGGGAAGAAAAAACCAAAACCACAGTAGAAGAGTGTGGTGGGTTGAAATTACCCCAACACATAATTGCCAGACCAGCTCAGTAGAAAGCAAATGAATCTGTATTTACAAGCAAAACTACAATCTAAATATGAAATGCAGTGAATATGTACAAAATACACAATATTTACATATACGTACAATTTATAAACAGCACAAGAACCCCCCTGGACAAAATAAGGGGGCTACCCACAGCTTCCCCTTCCCTGCTCCCTTCCCTCCCCGCTTGTACGAGGAAAATAGAGAAAGGCATTTGTTAGTACTTAGCCACAACAAAGCAGTGCAGCCAAGGTCAGCAAAGCCAACAGAAGCCAGAAGCTAGTATCTGCTAGAGCAAAGAAGCTGAAAAGAGAGAAACTATTTTATACAAACTAACTTTGTTAATAGTCAGCCCAATGGGATTATTTAGACCATATCATTAGTTTCCTTTTGCATCCAACGCTGATTTATTTACATTCTATCACTTTCTGTTCAAGATCTGTTGAAAATTCTCTAGGCACAGCCTAGAACTACCACAAAGTCAGGACTCTGAATTTTAGGAAAGGAAACATACATCTCTTCAAGGAGTTAGTCAATAGGTCACCCAGGAAGTGACTCTGCTCTTGCAACAGGACAAGGAGTAATGGCTTTAAACTAAAAGAGGATAGATCCAGAGTAGATATCACAATCTCACAGTATATCAGAGGTTGGAAGAGACCTCAAGAAATCATCAGGATCAACCCCCCTGACAGAGCAGGATCACTTAGGGTAGTCTGCACAGGAATGCATCCAGGTGGGCTTCGAAAGACTCCAGAGAAGGAGACTCCACAACCCCCCTGGGCAGCCTGTTCCAGGGCTCTGTCACCCTCACTGTAAAGCAGTTTCTCCTCATGGTGAGGTGAAATCTTCTGCGTTCAAGTTTGAACCCATTGTTCCTTGTCTTATCACTGCGAACCACCAAAAAGAGCCTGGCCCCCTCCACTTGACACCCACCCCTCAGCTATTGATAGACATTGATCAGATCCCCTCTGAGTCTTCTCTTCTCCAGACTAAACAGCCCCAGGGCTCTCAGTCTCTCTTCACAGGGGAGATGCTCAAGTCCCCTAATCATCCTTGTGGCTCTCCATTGGATTCTCTCCAGCAGGTCTTTGTCTTTCTTGAACTGGGGAGCCCCAAATTGGACACAGTATAAGGAAGAAATTTTTATGATGAGGGTGATGGAACAATGCCACAGGCTGCTCACAGAAGTGGTAGAAGCTCCGTCCCTGGAGCTGTCCAGGGTCAAATTGGACAGGGTTCTGAATGACCTTATAAGATTGAAGATGTCCCTGCTGATTTTAGTGGTTGGGAAAGTGGATCGGGCATTGGACTTGAGGACCTTTAAAGATCTCTTCTAATCCAAACTACTCTATGATTCTTCAATACCAGACAAATCTTTATCTGTTGTGTCAAAACAACACTTTAAATTACAATGACAACTTGACAAAGAAATGCCTTCTACCCAGTAGTTAAATAACTGCTTTTGTAGTATGGAACAAAAATTTAAGGATGAAACCTAGTAAGAAAAATTGCAGAGTGATCTAGCCTTGTCATGAAACTCTGCATCATTAGATAATGACAACATAAGTTAAACATAATTTTCAAGAGAAAACCCACTGCTTTTCTGTGTGGTCTACACATCACGGGTGTTACTCTGGGTGTGGTTTTCCAACAGCATCATTCTGGATAAAATGTAACTTTCTTCTTTTCCTCCTGAGTGTCTTCATATCAATATCAGCTTCTGTGATAGAAGGTGAGTTTAGGGCTTGCTGTATTTCCCTGGAGGAATTGGTTGATACCCAAAAAAATTCATGGTTAATGCTGCTTTTTAACATGCTCTCTGGTCTCTGGTACATGCCATTATTTGCCAATGTCCAGAGATATAACTCAGGTTGTATTTCATTAAAGTGTCTTCACTCAGAATCATAGAATCATAGAATCAGTCAGGGTCGGAAGGGACCTCAAGGATCATCCACTTCTAAACACCCTGCCCTGGGCAGGGACACCTCACACTAGAGCAGGTTGCTCAGAGCCACATCCAGCCTGGCTGCAAAAACCTCCAGGGATGAGTCTTCCAATACCTCCCTAGGCAACCTGTGCCAGTGTCTCACCACCCTCAAGATGTAAAACTTCTTCCTAACAACCAATCTGAATTGACCCATTTCTAGTTTTGTTCCATTCCCCCCAGTCCTATCACTCCCTGACACCCTCAAAAGTCCCTCCCCAACTTTCTTGTAGCCCCCTTAGGATACTGGAAGACCACAATAAGGTCTCCTGGGAGCCTTCTCTTCTCCAGACTGAACAGCCCCAACTCTTTCAGTCTGTCCTCATAGCAGAGGTGGTCCAGCTCTCTGATCATCCTCATGGCCCTTCTCTGGACACCTTCCAGCATGTCCATAGCCCTCTTGTAATAGAGGCTCCAGAACTGGATGCATTACTCCAGGTGGGGTCTCACCAGAGTGGAGCAGAGGGGGAGAATCACCTCCCTTGACCTGCTGGCTTTGCTTCTCCTGATGCAACTCAGGATCTGGTTGGCTTTGTGGGCTGCAAGCGCACATGGCTGGCTCATGTTGAGCTTCTTGTCCACCAGCATTCCCAAGTCCCTCTCCTCAGGGCTGCTTTCTAGCCAGTCCCTGCCCAGCCTGGATTTGTTCTTGGGGTTGCCTCAACCCAGATGTAGGTCCTTCCACTTGGTCTTGTTGAACTTCATGGTGTTGTCATGGGCTCACCTCTCCAACCTGTCAAGGTCCCTCTGGATGGATCCCTTCCCTCCAGCCTGTCTGCTGCACTACACAGCTTGGTGTCATCAGCAAACCTGCTGAGGGTGCACTCAATGCCATTGTCCATGTTGCCAACAATGTTGAACACGACTGGTCCCAGGACTGAACCCTGAGGGACTCTGCTTGTCACTGGCCTCCACTTGGCCATGGAGCCATTGACAGCCACTCTTTGGGTGTGGCCATCAAGCCAGTTCTTTATCCACTGAATGGTCCACCCATCAAACCCATGTGTCACCAGTTTGGAGACCAGGATGTGGTGTGGGACAGTGTTGAAGGCTTTGCTCAGGTCCAGGTAAATGACATCAGTTGCTCGGCCTTCATCTATTGATGTTGTGACCTTGCCATTGAAGGCCACCAGGTTTGTCAGGCAGGATTTGCCCACAAACTCACTTCAAAGCTTATAAACTGTCATCACTTACATTTAGCAGATTACATCTCTGACAGTTCTTCTTTCTGTCCTAACAGCTATAATTTCAATGTTCTTATCAGATTTCATCATCCATTCATTGTTACAATAAACTACTGCATTGGAGGGTAGAAGTATAATTTTTCAGCAAAGATTATGTAATGGTTCTTGTGAAAATCTCAGATGAATCAACATTAGCTCTTATGGAAGCAAATCAACATATCCTTACGGTTCCTGCCAAAGATTTAACTACTGCTATAAAAAAGTAATAGAGTAAATTTTAACAATTTACTGTAATTTTTTCCATGTAAATGAAACCAGTGAAATTGGAATGCTTCAAATTCTTGTGCTTTACAGAAACTTAGATCAAGGCATATTAAAAAAACTTTTTTAATGGATCATATTCTCAAATGTAAACCTTTCAGCTAAATAGCATTTCCATGAATAAAAGTTTTTCCACTAAAGATAAATATTTTAGGTCTTTCTACCTTCATTGTTTTCTTATTAACATTGATGGGGCTGTCCTGTTCAACTAGGAAGAAGAAGTGGAGTTTCCTTTCATGCAGTAATTTGTGTAACTATTCTTTTAATAAATTAAACTCTTCTTTTTAATTTTTTAGTAAGAACATTCAATAATTTAAATTTGACATATTTCTACCTTTAATAAATATTTCTATTATAGAATCATAGAATCAACCAGGTTGGAAGAGACCTCCAAGATCATCCAGTCCAACCCATCACCCAGCCCTAAGCAATCAACTAGACCATGGCACTAAGTGCCTCATCCAGGTTTCTCTTGAACATCTCCAGTGATGGTGACTCCACCACCTCCCTGGACAGCCCATTCCAATGGGCAATCTCTCTCTTTGTGAAGAACTTCCTCCTACTATCCAGCTTATACCTCCCCTGTCACAACTTGAGACTGTGTCCTCTCGTTCTGCTGCTGGTTGCCTGGGAGAAGAGACCAACCCCCACCTGCCTACACCCTCCCCTCAAGTAGTTGTAGACAACAATGAGGTCACCCCTGAGCCTCCTCTTCATGAGGCTAAACACCCCCAGCTCCCTCAGCCTCTCCTCACAGGGCTGTGTTCCAGGCCCCTCACCAGCTTCATTGCCCTTCTCTGGACACATTCCTCAACATCTCTCTTGAACTGAGGAGCCCAGAACTGGACACAGGACTCAAGCTGTGGCCTGACCAGGGCTGAGTACAGGGGAAGAATAACCTCCCTTGTCCTGCTTGCCACACTATTCCTGATGCAGGCCAGGATGCCATTGGCTCTTCTGGCCACCTGGGCACACTGCTGGCTCATGTTATGTCATTAGATGGGTTAAGCCAAACTGAACCACTGTGAGCTTTTGAAAAAATTGTTACTCTTTTAGTTTTTAAATGCCTTTCAGTTCTTGCGAATGCATTTTCTCCTAAGTATCCTATAAAACCTTAAGGCATGTGTACAAAATAGAAATATTTAGCTGCCTCAGTCCTAATAATTGAAGGACAGAGCTAAATAAAAATGTCATTCCTCTGTTCCCAGAACAAGGTGTCACTGTAAGTCTTTGGAATACATTCTGAACAGAAAAGGGTACAGTCTATTATATTGAGTGGGGCAGCAAAGAAAACACTTATTTTTAAAGGATCGTCTCTTTATTCTTGTTGCCCACAAATATCTACATCGTCTGTGGTTTTATTGTGGTGCATCAAGGACTAAAGACAAAACCAAACCAAACCAAACCAAAAGCTCGGAGAGAGTGAATAATTTTGCAGATATTAATGATTTTTTTTTAATAGAAAGTGGTTATTGGATTTCATCCACCAGCATATTGCTCAGTTTCAAAAAGTGCTTCTAGTACTCTTCACAGACAGCCTTAATTTTTATGGTCATGACATAATTCCAGGTTTATCCCCTCACTAATCATCCCTTTTTCCTCATCAGTTTATGAATATGCTTGAGCTGCAGAACTCATGGGCATTCACTACTGGCTTTGTGAAAATTCATATTTAATTCTCATCTGTTCCATCTTCAAGGAGTTAGTTATTCAAGGGAACATCCTTTTCCTTATCTTGTAACTGCTTACTATTATAGGCTTTGCTAAGTGTCCAGTGGAAATTTTGATTGATCAAACTGACTAAATTTACTCTTATTGTATGCTTGTTTACTCCTTTGAATAATTCGAATACACCTGTAAGGCAGGAATGTCCTCTGTGGTAACAATATTCTATACTTGGCAAAATTTTAAGCCTGCTTCTTCTGCAGGTTTCTAGTGAACACTGAAAATGCTTTGATTGCCTTTTTCCCACTTGTATCACCATTCTGTGCAGTCTTAAAAGGTTTTTTTTTCTATGATTCAAGGGTTTCCTTGTCTTTGCTCCCTTTATGCTTTTATTCACCTGTTTATTGATTGCTGTGTAGTGAAGAAACCACTGTAGTGTATTGACTGCACCTATGTTTTCCATTCCATTTACGGACATAGCAGGGAATAAATCATGCAGAAGAATAACAGGTCATTATTTGCCTTATCTGATTGGAAATTAACTGGCTCACTTCAGTGAAGTCCTTAAAGAAGGAGAGTAGCTACCTAAACGAGTTTCATATTTAATTTCCTCTTGGTCAGTCTCTCATTATGAGTGTATGTCAGGTTTTCCACCACATCAAAGGAAAACTCATCCATTTAATAATGCAATAGTCTATAAAGCAGCTGTCACAGCAGTAATGGCAACCACTTCAAAATCTGAGCTTTTCCATGCTGATGTGAGTCATTAGTCTTTCAGCCTTTCATTATGTAGAATGCAGTAAGTAGAACCTCAAATTATTTTTAATTGGTGATGCTTCATTTGTGTCTTATACTACCCTACTTCTCAAGAACTTGCTCAGATTTTCATTTAATTGCTAACACTTCTTTGTGTTCTGGTTGGTGCTCTTCCGGTCTTAGGAGTCTAGGGAGGGAGTTGGAGTTGCCAGCACCTTAGAAGTTTTGGCTTAAACTAACATTTTTCATTCTCTGGATTAACCTTTTATTCCCTGGTGATTATATTGGTACGTAATAGTCAGTGCAAAGGTGTTGTACAAGCCAATCTTACTTTGTTTTGCTTCTCAGTGGAGAAAATGTCAGTAGCCAAACGCAGAGCCTGGACAACAACTGAACAGTAGTGCTGTGTCTTGCCCAACTTTGTCTCAAGCTTGAAAGAGAACAGTTAATTAGCATACACCTGAGCACAGAGGTTATCCATTTTCACTGATCCAGAATGCATGTTTGAACAGGTGAAGAAATAACAGAAATCATAGAAATCATAGAATCGTAGAATTTTTAGGGTTGGAAGGGACCCCAAGGATCATCTAATTCCAACAACCCCCTTGCCACGGGCAGGGACACCTCACACTAGATCAGGTTGCTCAGAGCCACATCCAGCCTGGCTGCAAAAAGGGATGAGGCTTCCACCACCTCCCTGGGCAACTTGTTCCAGTGTCTCACCACCCTCATGGTGAAGAACATCCAATCTGAATCTAACCGTTTCTATTGTTTTTCTATGCCCCCTATTCCTATCATTACCTTGCAAGACTGGAAGTCTGATTTCAGGTAGCTTAAACTTGACCAAAACTGGTTTTCCTTGTAACGTGCAAATACATAAAATATGCACAGAATCACAGAATGTTAGGGGTTGAAGGGGACCTCAAAAGATTGCCTAGTCAAACCACACTGCCAGAGTAGGATCACCTGGAGTAGGTCACACAGGAATGCATCCAGATGAGTTTTGAATGTCTCCAGAGAAGGAGGCTCAAGAACATCTCTGTACAGCCTGTTCCAATGCTCTGTCAGCCTCATAGTGATTTTTTTTCCTTATGTTTGTATGGAACCTCCTATGCTCCAGCTTGCAGCCACTGGCTCCTGTTTGAGGCAGGGAGACTTACTAATTGTTTTTCTTACCATTAGAAACTTTCTAAGTAGCTAAGGGAGATTAACCTCTAGAATTCTAGACGTAAATAACAGTGAGGGCTTGAGCTGTTGAGAACAAAGAAGATAGGAACACTGCTGCAGAACAATGGCTAAAGCTTGGGAAGGGGGGAGGGGGGGGGAGGTGTGAGAGGGTGTGCTAAAACAATGAACATTCACACACTGAAAAGCTGGCCAGAACATCAACATGAGACTGTAGTATTGTTGGAAGGTCAGAAAATGACAGCAGAGACCAAGACATGAAAGGACTTTATCTATTTAAATGATTCTATGCATATGCAAACAATTTCCCAGCAACTTAATGAACATGCATTACTGTAGGTGTATATAAATCATGTAGAGACCAGCTTTGGTCATTCAAGCTGGAGGGCTACCCCTTCACATCCAGCACCATTAATTAAGGCAATACCTGGCTTAATAGATATTGACTATTAGGTTCTAATTGGTCTTCCTGTGTCATGTCCTATCATTGGACATCACTGAGAAGGGCCTGGCTCTGTCCTCCTGGCACTCAGCCTTCACATATTTATAAACATATTTAAAACTCCTCATCCCCTCTTCTCCTAACTAAAGAGACCCAGCTGCCTCAGCCTTTTGTCAAAAGGGAGATGTTCTACTCCCTTAATCATCTTTGTGTCTCTGCCCTGGACTCTTTTATGCAGTTCCCTGCCCTTGAGCTGAGGGATCTAGAACTGGATGCAATATTCCTGGTGTGGACTCATCACGGCAGAGCAGATGTGGAGGAGTTGTAAGGAGTTAAGTTTGTTTTCCTCATGTTTGTTGCATTGTTTGTCCTGGGATGTTTTCACACCGTTGTCCCAGGAAAATTGCTGTTTATCTACAAGACCATAAAGTCTGTGATTACAGCAGCCAGATTACTAGACAAGATCACAGGTTCTGCTTTTAAGAGTGTTTGGACTCAAGGTGGGGCTCACTGCCCCACCCCCATTTTAGGGGGTCTTTTGATGGAGAGAGCCCTCATAGACAATTGATGCAGCAGTTTACAGCCAAAAGAGCACATCATACCATGGGACAGGGAATGACACACTCAGTTTACCACAGGAGCAGGACTGATACATGTAACTTAGTATGGGACAGGAACTGGCACCTGTCAAACCTGCTATACTGGAAACTGAAGGAGGAACTCTGACCATGTATGGGATTGGAAAAGGTATAAAACCTCAAATGTAACAGGGGTGTTTGGACCTCTCCCACTGGTTGAAGCCTTCAGAATGGGTGAGATGTTGCTTGATAGTAATAACTATCTCTTCTGCTTTTGCTATCTCTTGCTTTCCCCCTCATTTTCTGTATTTCTAACTTCCCCCCTCAGCAGATGTAAGCAAAATAAAATTCAAGTGCCTTTCCTAACCAACTACTCGGTTCTGTATTGGTTTCATTCAGGTGATCAATTAAAGATCCATCTCTTCCACAAAAGCAGATTGAGACATTTTAATTGGTGTCACAGACAGGATCCCCTGAAAGTGTAGTATTAGTTCAAGAAACTCACTGTAAGTGAGATACTGATAAATGGGATAACTCCTGTCCCTGGATTAATTTGGTCAGGAAGAAGTAACTGAGGAATTCCCGATCCTGGATTAATTTAATCAGGATGACAGTAACTGTGATATTAATAAAAGGGGTAACAGTGACAGTAACAAGTAGGACACCTCTTGAATCTGGATTAGTTTGCTCAAGAAGATATAAGTGGGGCAACTGTGGAAGAAGAGGAGAATGGGCTATTCTTTAGTAAATTATCCGCTCCAGATGACCACTCCTCAACCTGTTTTAGTCCGTGGGTCATTATGGAAACAGAATTGAGCATTATTTAAACTTACATGAAGAACAGCAGCAAACTAGAAAGTCAAATCATTGAGTTGCTGCAGGATGTAGTAAGAACTTTGCAGTCATAGGAGACAGACAGCAGGCTAACCTGTTGAAAAATGCTGTTATGGTATGAAGGTGGAACTTTTGCCTAGTTCCTAACTACAAAAACAACAATAGGAACTTTCTGGACATTATTGAGTAAAAAGGTAATTAAATTACCATTGGATGCAAAATAATAACAACTGATTTGTCTACATCACTCCATTTGTTTTTTTAATAGGGATAAAAGTTAGCTGCATAAACATTTCTGTTGCTTTTTGCTGCTTTTCTCTTTGCGATCTCTGCATTTGCATTGCTCCCTTATCTCTTTCCTGACCTTCAGCTGGCATATACTGTGTCTGTGAGGTACCAAGAAGGGAAGAAGGGGTAAGGGGGAGGGAGGGAATGTTGAAAGCAGCCTCCTGGACTATTCAGAGGGGTCTGTGTTTTGACTGGGATTAAATTAATGAGGTGGGAATTATAAAAAATATAGTTATCTATATTTTTCCAAAAACCCTGCCCCAAATTTATGTACAAAACAAAAGTTTTATTTACAGGTTCTATTTGGTTGTGAATTCCACAAGGATGCTTATGGGCAACTTTAGTACAATTTAGAGAATGCAGAAAATGGAAAAGGCTAAGTCACAAAATAGCTTTACCCCACGTATAAAATCAGAGGCAAGCCAGGACCCTAGGGAAAGCCGAGAGTCAGGTTTTACTCACGAGGACAGGAATCTGGAGACGGTCCCTGGGTCTCTCCTCACAGGGCAGCCTCCAGAACTGCAACCTTTATAATCAAATTTGTGGATCACGTGGCACAAATCCAAAGGAAAAAGGACCCGCCAAAATTAAGGTGTCCTTAGACACGGCTTCCACGAGGCAAATCTCGTGGAGCAGCACTATCTGAGCAGCGCAAGAGAAGCCGCACTGCCGGCGTGCTCCCGGCGAACAGCCGCAGGTTACGGCAGGCAGGGTCACTCCAGCAGCAGGCACGGAGCAGGGCCCCACGGCAGGCAGGTCCGGGGAGATGCCAGGTCCGGATGCTACCGGCTAATGTCGCCGCAAATCTAGTGAGTCCCAGCATGAATCCCAGGAAACCGACTCCAGAGCGAGTCTGAGACAGCTTTCTGGTCCCTACATTTAAGATTTTCCTAGACAATGTGTCCAGTGCCAATACATACTGGGTGCGAAGAACCTAGCCGATTCCAATTCCAAATCCCAGCGCGGGTGAATACACGTGAGAATACACACGAGGGACTTCAGCTCCCCGCGGGAAGAAAAGTATCTTTTTGCCTTTCCCTGATCAAGTCCCCAGGGGGAGGGGAAGGCAATTTCATGCCTTCATCTTCCCCCATTTAAACCTCTGCAGATGGAGGCGGGGGAAGGGGAGTTTGGAGCACCCTGCAACAATCTGGAAACAATTCAAGGGGGTCTTTGTGCTGTTTCTTAATTGTAACCATATGTAAATACATTTTTTACATATTCATTGCATTTTATATTTCTAAATTTTGCTTGCTTGGTAAATATAGCTTCATTCTGCTTTCAAACCAGCTGAGCTAGACTGGTGATTTATTTTTGGGGGTAATTCTCCAAATTTATTGGAGGGTAGTCTCAACCCACCACATGCTCTTAATGAGAAACTCTTGGGAAAGAGTGAGGGGTGTTTTGCAGAAGCAAATGTAGGATTTTAGGAACAAAGGAAAAAAAACCCCGCCCTGTTTACCTCCATGCTCAGTTAAGGAAATTTAAGGAGAGAAAGATTCCCCTTATAAGAGGTGTGCCTGATTCTTTAAAGCCTCTGGATATTCAATTACAGGCACAAACAAAATCCACCCCTCCAGGAAAAAGAATTTCAGCATCCCTGGAAAGGACCGACACAGTTCAGAGAGTAAAACATGGTGGGAGGTAGCACAGGAACTTATCAGCCATGAACAGAAGTATGGATCTGTCCCAGATACTGAAACAGAGTCCAGGGAAATTAGATGGATGGAATGTACCTCACCACCACCACCAAGACTTCCCTGGCAAAAACCCAAACCGGCAACATGTGGTTAATGAGGCTTATCAGCAGAGACTAAACAGTTTGTGGTTGGAAGGGTCGCCAGAAGGGGTTCCCAAAAGTACCATAGATTAAATTCCCATGGCCTTTTAACATTGGCTCCCCAAGGGGGAACCGAGCAGCTCTTGTTTATGTTATAGGTGCTGAAAAAAAATCATAGAATCATAGAATCAGTCAGAGTTGGAAGGGACCACAAGGATCATCTAGTTTCACCCCGTCTGCAATGGGCAGGGACACCTCACACCAGATCAGCTTGGCCAGAGCCTCATCCAGCCTGGCCTTAAACACCTCCAAGGATCAATCATAAAAGAAACAAATGAAATATTTTGTATTATTTATAGTGGTTTTGGTAATCAGATTGCTTATTTTCATATCATAGGGCTGTTGTTTGTATTCATATGAGTATGTGTGTTGTGCCTCTCCTCAGAACCCACAACCTCGACCATTGTACCTAAGAATTTTCTGAACCTGGTATCGGAATTGATTGTTAAATTTTATAAGAGTATGGCACCACTGTCCCAATCAGCCATGCAAGGTATCTGGGGTTTTGTGTGTTGCTTCTTTTTTTTCTTTTCTTTTTTTTTTTTTTTTTTTTTTTTTTTTTTTTTTGTTTTCTTTTTGTAATCCCTGTTAATCTGAAAACACTTTCAAACTTTCTTCAGGTACCAGTTGTTATTTTCCCAAGCATATTGTGGGGAGAAGAGTGGAACAAAGAACAAAATTGGATCTTTTGGAAACCTAGTGTTTCAATTGTTGGAGCTATTTATAACTTGAGATACCTCAAATTTTAAATTTGGACCTGAGGGTAATCTGATCCCCTGCCAAACATGCATTTATGATTTTAATTAGTCTGTGGAGGTGGTCTCAAGCCAAAAAAGAATTTACTCCATTTTCATTTTGCAAAATGAGTAAATGAGAGGAATCCCCTTTATTCCACTGTGAGAAGACAATATATCATGCCATTGAAATAGACACCATGAATTTATGGGATATAGAGCCTTTAAGAAACCTTGTGCAGACTACCCTAGGTGATCCTGCTTTGGCAGGGGGGTTGGACTCAATGATCTCTGGAGCTCTCTTCCAACTTCTAATGTTCTGTGATTCTGTGATCCTTTATAAAACCTCCAAGGTAACAGGGAAATTTGGAGCTCCCCCACTGATCAAAGCTTTCAGGGTCAGCAAGACGTTGCTTGATCTTCAGTGGTAATTCCCTCTTTCGTTTTTGTAATCAAAGTGGAAATTTTTTCTATATTTCTAACTTTCCCCCTGCACGTGTAAGCAAAATAAAATTCAAGTGCTTTTCCCAGGCAACTCCTCCTTTCCTTCTTGGTTTATTTTGGGGGATCGATTAAAGATCCATCTCTTTTACAGAAGTGGATTGAGAAAGAAGTATATCTCTCAACCTACTAACCACACCCCTTCTGCTACACCCCAGGATGGCATTGGCCTCCTTGGCCACAAGGGCACATTGATGGCTCATGGTCATCCTTCTGTCCACAAGGACCCCCGAGTCCCATTCCCCTATGCTGCTTTCCAACAGATCAGTCCCCAACTTATACTGCTCCATGGGGTTCTTTCCCAGATGCAAGACTCTACATTTGCCCTTGTTGAATTTCATTAAATTTCTCCCTGCCCAACTCCCTGGCCTGTCTAAATCTCACTGAATGGAAGCACAACCTTCTGGTGTGTCAGCCACTCCAACCAGTTTTGTGTCATCAGCAAACGTGCTGACAGTGCTCTCTGTTCCATCATCCAGGTCATCTACGAATGTATTGAATAGTACTGGTCCCAGTAATGACTCTTCAAGGATTCCACTAGATACAGGCCTCCAACTAGACTCTCACACTTCCTCAGTTTAGGTGTGAGGATGCTGTGGGAAATGGTGTTTGTCCTAGTTTAGAACGGGACCGATGCTCTATTGCCCCAAAAGGAGCAAAAGAATGACATTCACACAAATGGATTGGATAGTAATGGAAAGTTTAAATGGAAAAGCAATTAATATTCTATAAAGAAAACTACAAAGCATAGTGGTGAGCACATCCCAAATCATGCAGAGTTCCCTTATAGCACACCAAAAGTCCAGAGCTTCCCTTCTTCCCACGTGGGGTGCACCCAAAACTCCCAGGGCTCTTTCTTCCCTCCCCCTCTACTCCCCACCACTGTTAGGCTGGTCTCAGGCTCGTCAGGTCTGAGACTTCCCCCCTCCACCTTCTCATCCTGGCATTAGGCCTAAACAGGCCAAAGAGCCCTGAGATATCCCCCCACTGTTTATCCAATAGGGAAGCATCTCCCATGGGAGCAGAGAGGGAAGAAAGAGAAAGACAATGACTTTGCAACCAGATTTATGGGGTGCAGGATTTATGAGTAGAAATATGCAGTTTCCTGTGTCCACCCACTGGGCTGGATGCTCTGGACACCGGAGGTGTAACTCAGTGCCTTCAGGTTAGGAGGCAACCAACCAAAACTGCCACAGTATCAAATGCTTTCCTGAAATCAAGGTAAGTCACATCCACTGTAGTACCATAACAAACACACCTGGTTATGTCCTCCATAGTGTGGCATTGCTTCTATATAAAGATGATTCACTTTTTGAAGGCATAATACCTTTTGAAACTTTAAACAACAATATTCAGGCACAGGCATAGTCAGCATTTTGTTTGTATTAGTAGGAATCTTACTGTTATCTCAAACTACTCTTTATGAAATTTTATTTTTGTCAATGTTTCCTAATGATTGGTTTTGAGTATTCTCAGAGACACATCACAGGCAGGAAATATTACACTAGTGGATTTGGGATTAATCTGAAACAGATACATCCATCCTCATTGTTTCCAGCCTGCTCAGCACTTGTGCAACCATGTGACTTCTGGTCAGTCATCACACTGGGACCAGCCATCAGCAGCACTACAACATGCTTATTTTGAATATCCTAGGCATGTTTCACTACTTAACCTGAGCCTCTTCAGGCAAAATATAGTTTCCTTTACCCAGGAAGGAAAGTCAAGGAAGGTTGATAGCTGAGGTCTTTTCCAACCTGGTTGATTCTGTGATTCTGTGATTGTGTGAATTGGTTTCTGAAGCACTCTCTTCAACAAAGATATCTTGTCTCTGGAGTGGTGCCTGAATGCTTTCTGTGATTTAAAAGGCAGATGGTGTTTACCAGTTTTACTATATTTTGGAAGCTGCAGAAATTTTTGGAACTTGCTGGTTGCATGCAGCAGTCTGTTTCAGGACAACACTTGGATCTGTTTATGTAGCTTCTGCCACATTTATTCTCTTGGCAAAGGAGCTGGTTGATGTGTGTCAGAATGGGGACCAGCTGAACTGAACAGGAAGCTGGAAGTAGAATTGTAGAGATGTTTTTTAGGTCCTCTGCAACTAGATGTCTTGAAGGGGGATACTAATTACCCTCACAATAATAATAAGCGATATGGCAAACGGGTATTAATAAAATATTAGTAATCCTTTATTCGTTAAAATTGCCAAAACTCGTTGAGTAGGATGGTTGTACAGTTGGAATATAGATTTACAATGGGAATATGAAGTCTTAGGGCAAGTATAAACAATTCTATGTAAATTAGGAGGCAATAACTTGGAAAGAGAAGGTCCCCGAGAGCAGACAGCACTCGATTCCAGCAGGGGGAGGCTCGGTAAGAACCTTTAAACCTAAAGGACAATGAATTAATTACTCACAGCTGGTTTTACCCACAAGGGGGCTGCTGCTGATGATGCTGTGTTAGCTTTGGGGCGCTTTCGTACGGCGCTTGCACAGCAGATTGCTGGTAAGGAGAGTTCACCACCTGGTCCCAGGCTGATGTGGCTGCAGCGGACGGCAGGCAGTGAACGACGCTCTTCGTGATGGGCGCTTGCTTGGTTCCTGGGGAAACTGAGGCACAGCATGAGTCTGGTGGCAAGGGGAAGCAGGCTAGGGGGATCTGGCTTCTAGGCTCGTGGCTTCTCCAGCTTGCTGTATATAGCTCATGGCTTTATGCCAGGCTCTGGACCAGGCACTCGAGGCAGGGCAGGGCAACTTGAGGTGGCTTCATACAAGATGGATCCAAGTAGGCTTCAAAGCAAGGTTTGAGCAAGGTTTGAGCAAAGCTTGAAGCAAGGTAAAGGTGACTACCCAGTCAACCTCTATATCTGGCCAGAGATCAGTTGGTCCATTGGGGCACTGAAGCTAATGTGTAGCTGCCCAATCGAAAGGTGTTCTGCCAGGCTATAACCATAAAGGCAGAAACAAAGGCCTTGTCTTGGTGGGAGCAGTGGTCAGTGTATGTGCTCTTATGCCAGGTAAACATCTTGTTTACCAGACAGGCATGAGTCCTGTCCTCTTTGCTCTTTTTCCTGCATTGCCCTGTTTTTCTGCAGGAAGGAGGGTAGAGAAAGGGACCTTGTCTAGACATGTTAAGGCCTGTCTGGGTGTGACGGTTTTAAGACTGTCTTTTTAATTTTTCTTCACAAAGTTCAAGGAGAGAAAGTGAAATACTGTAAATAAATCACTATTGGGTGTAAGAAAGAAAAATAATGATTCTTCTAAACACTTCCATTGGAGAGAAAGAAATGTTTAAGAATCTCTACTCAAAACAAGGTTGGGGCAGTCGGAGTCTGAGTCTGAGTTCTCAGATTGCTTACTGGGCTGTCTGTCTGCTGCTTTTTCTTTTCTGGATGAAGATAACACACTGACCTTGACAAGCTAAGTCTGACAGCCTCTCTGCTTCTTGACTCTGCCTTCTGCCAGGGAGGTCTGGGGGGATTCCTTCTGGCTGGGGGGAGGCCCCTTACGTGGAGCAAAGGGAGCTTGGTTGTGCTTTTCTGTTGACTGTACATATTTGTAAATGTTGTGAATAGTGTCTATTTGTACAGATTCATTGCATTTCATCATAGATGGTAGTTTTGCTTGTAAATACAGCTTTCATTTGCTTCCAGACTGAGCTAGCCTGGACATTGTTCGTGTGGGATGGGGATTTCAGCTCTCACGCTGTTACACTGAGCTTGTATTGGGCCATGTTGTGGTCCTACCATGACACTAGAATTCTGATGCAGTGTGCATATTTTTCATACTTGCTGCTTATTAGAGAAACATCCTGTATATGTGTCTTGCACTGGAATGTAAACATTCTTGACTGTTCTGTGAGGGGATGTATGCTATCTCTGCACATTATAATGAAATAAAATTAAAAAGCAATTATTTTCCAAGTGTCTGTGACTGTATGTGATGGTTTGAAACTGTCTTTTTAATTTTTCCTTGCAAAGTTCAAAACAGAGAAAGTGAAAGAGTGTAAATAAGTCACTATTGGGTGTGAGAAATCAAAATACTGATTGTTCTAAACACTTCCATTGGATAGATAGAAATGTTTAAGAACTATTACCCAAAACAAAGTGGGGCACTCTGCATTCTGCGTTCTGCAGTGACTGCGTTTTCCTTCTTCTCCTTCTTCTCTTCTCGCTGAAGATAACACACTGACCTTGGCAGCTAAGTTAACAACCTTTCTGCTTAACTAACTCTGCTTTCTGTCCAGGGGGGTCTGAGGGGGAAGCTCCTGGGAGGGAGGCTCCTTCGGGAAGGGTCCCTTTGGGGGGAAGCAAAGGGAGATTGGTTGTGATTTTTTTCTGTTGATTGTATATATTTGTGAATGTTGTGAATTTTGTATATTTGTACATATTCATTGCATTTCATCGTAGATTGTAGACTCTGCTTGTAAATACAGCTTTCATTTGCTTCCAGACTGGGCTAGCCTGGTTATTGTCGGTGGGGGGGGAATTTCAACTCACACCGGCACACTGTACAACACACTAGATTTTGAGGAGTGTTTAAATCTTCAATATCGTTCTTGCTCTGTAGTGTATTATAATGTTTGTCAGATATGAGGAACATTCAGCTATTGTCTCTTTGCTTTGTGAATAGATATAAAATGTCTATTCATTTTGCAGTTAGTATTTTAAAGCTTCTTACAGATTAACATGATGATTCAACTCAGTTTTACCATTTTACTGAGTTACCATAGCCAGTAAGGAACACTTCTTTTAATCAAATCCTTGGGCCTTTCAGATTTCCGGATCTGCTTCAAGAAATTGTTATATGTGTGCAAAAAAAAAGTGAAAATGTGTAGCTTGTTGGATGTGTTGAGTTTTCATAGAATCATAGAATCAACCAGGTTGGAAGAGACCTCCAAGATCATCCAGTCCAACCCATCACCCAGCCCTAAGCAATCAACTAGACCATGGCACTAAATGCCTCACCCAGTCTCCTCTTGAATGTCTCCAGCAATGGTGACTCCATTACCTCCCTGGGCAGCACATTCCAATGGGCAATCTCTCTCTTTGTGAAGAACTTCCTCCTACTATCCAGCCTATACCTCCTCTGGCACAACTTGAGACTGTGTCCTCTTGTTCTACTGCTGATTGCCTGGGAGAAGAGACCAACCCCCACCTGCCTACAACTTCCCCTCAGGTAGTTGTAGACAACAATGAGGTCACCCCTGAGCCTCCTCTTCTCCAGGCTAAACAACCCCAGCTCCCTCAGTCTCTCCTCATAGGGTTTGTCTTCCAGACCCCTCACCAGCTTCGTTGCCCTTCTCTGGACATGTTCCAGTACCTCAACCTCTTGAATTGAGGAGCCCAGAACTGGACACAACAATCAAGCTGTGGCCTGACCAGAGCTGAGTACAGGGGAAGAATAACCTCCCTTGACCTGCTGGCTACTCTATTCCTGATACAGGTCAGGATGCCATTGGGCTTCGTGGCCACCCGGGCACACTGCTGGCTCATGTTCAGCCTACTATCAACCAACACCCCCAGGTCCCTTTCTGCCTGGCTGCTCTCCAGCCACTCTGTCCCCAGGAATTTATTACGTAGTGTTGGAATATCTGCAATTTACTCTACCTATGCTCTGCTTGTTTCCAAAAGAAAAAAAGAAGAAAATTCCATAGGAGGAACCATGTTTTACCTGGTGTCTTCTAATAGGTTTACTTACATATAGAAGCCTGCATGCTTTGGCAATGTGTGGGGCATATTATTTTACATTTTGTGGAAGGAGTATCTGCAAAAGTTTGACTAAACATGCCACAGTGGTTTGAGACAGTCCCTCTCGTCTCCAGCTTAGATACTAGTTGTCATTAGTAAAATTCCAGATACAGCTGAGTAAAAGATAAATAATGCAGGGACTGCATACAAAGTGATAACAATAGATAGGTTAATATCATTCCATTGGTGTATTGAAAACCTTATATCTTGCAGCAGAGTTTGTTCTCTTTGCCTGCTTGCTCTTAGCTGCTGCACTCTGACTTTGGGCTGTGCTATCCTCACTCTGACCTTGGCCTTCTCTGTTTTGCTTCTCTAAAGGTACAGGGGAGGTGCTGAGAGGGAGCCTGTGGTCAGTGTAGCTGTCATGGGGCCCTTTGTCCCCAGGAGGGGACAAAGAGCTGAATCAAAGGTACAGGGGAGTCCTGTGCTGCTGTTATCTCTCTCTCTCTCTCTCTCTCTATATATATATACATGTAAACACACTCCTCACATTTATTGCTTTTTATACTGTTATATGTAGTTTCTTTTGTCGATACAATTTCATTTTAACTTCCAAGTTCTGAGTGTGGCGAGATTTGCTCTCTGGGGAAGATTTCTGAAAAACAAGTTATTGTGGGGGATTTAATTCAACTCATAACATTATATTTTGTGTCCAACATAGGGCTCAATTGGTTTTTTTGTGAATTGATAATCAGAATAAAGAAGTAAAAAATGAAATTGTTCTGGCTATTATGCCCTGTGCTGATTTTGATTCTGACTCTATATATATATCAGTGTTTTTTCTCCTCAGTACAGTTTAATATTTGCACATTTCTTGCAAAAAAAAGTGATTCAACCCATAACATACTGTCCTGAAGGGTCAAACCCCCAAACATGCCCTGGCCCAGACAATGGCTAAGCACCTATGAATGTGCTAACCTGGACATTTCCTGGGATCCAGATGGTCAAGGTAAACGTCTAGCACCTGTGATTAACCTTGTAAACACCTGAGAATGTGTATTCCTGGATACTTCCTGGAGTCCAGACAACCATGTACCACATGTGATTAACTTTGTGGCACAACTGTGAACTGTGTGTGCCCCTGGCCACGTTTGGATATGTCCCATCCCATAGGTCCAGTGTTTTGTGTTACCAAAGGACATGAATTGTCTTGGAACAGTATTTAAACCAGCCAAGAAGTCAGGCAGCTTGCCTTGTGCTCACCCAGACAGCAACAAGAGTCAAATGCTGCCCGAGTAACAGCTGAAGAACCTGCTCTAGCAGACCAACAGCTTCACCCAGGCCTTGCACCTGGACCAAGGCAGAAAGGGGAAAAGCCCCAAGGGAATTGAATCCCAGAAGAGGCTGTCCCCTAGTGATGGAGCACACAAGAGAGAGGCCCCTAGCCCTCTCTGAACCAAGGGCAAGCTCCAGACTGTGAACTGGACATGACAAGAGAGAGGTCCTTAGCCCTCTCTGAACCAAGGACTGCTGGAAACATAGTCACAGCACCTGGGAAGATACCAGAGAGAGGAGCAAGTGGTGATTCCCAGGCCAATCTGCCATGGAATTCCATTTGTGGGAAACCCACAGCTCACAGCACCTGTATGTCCAATGTGAATTGCTGTACTGGAAAGGTTAGATCTGTGCTTGAATTATTTAACTGTCCTTAGATGTGCAGTGTAAAACCCACAACCAAATAACTGAACCTGTGAATACATCTTCTAAATAAGTTATGGTGGTATTTGAAGATACCACTGCCCAAGGTATTAACTATAAAATATATATAAAATATCCATTTGTTCATTTTCATTGAAGGAGGGATGATCATAGAAACACACTAATGTTTTAGTATTCATTTTATATTGATACATTGCCCACTTCACGGTTTAAGGGATACGTTTTCTGTGTGAATAGATGCTCCAGATGGCCTGAAGTGAAAGGAAATCTTATTAAACTACTCCAAGAAGCAAACAAATTTTATCAGCCTTTTTTTCCCTCCATTCTATCTTACTTGAAAGTGAAAAGAAAAACGTTATCCAAATAATATTCTTTTTAGAATTAAATAACAAACAGCAGAACATTTTTCCCTCTTGTTATTCAGATACCTTTACAAATCCATAGACTTTTGTGAATTATTTTAAAACTGAATAGTTGGTAGATACAAACAGAGAGGAAGGGTGTGTAGGAGGAAAGAGAACTTGTGAAAGACTCTGAATGGAACTGTTTAAAATGAACATCATGTTGTATGGATTTTGTTGAACTGAAAGCTTACATCCTAATGTTAAGACACTAAGAAATATTTTCATAGAATTTTGCAGGTGTCTAAACTGAAACTGATGTTACACTTGATGTACAACTACCTGAAGGGAGGTTGTAGCCAGGTGGGGGTTGGTCTCTTCTCCCAGGCAACCAGCAGCAGAACGAGGGGACACAGTCTCAAGTTGTGCCAGGGGAGGTATAAGGCTGGATATTAGGAGGAAGTTCTTCATAGAGAGAGAGATTGCCCATTGGAATGTGCTGCCCAGGTAGGTGGTGGAGTCACCATCACTGGAGATGTTCAAGAGAAGCCTGGATGAGGCACTTAGTGCCATGGTCTGGTTGATTGGATTGGGCTGGGTGATGGGTTGGACTGGATGATCTTGGAGGTCTCCTCCAACCTGGTTGATTCTATGATTCTATGATTTTATGTCTTCTTAAGGACACAAAGTAAACAAATCCTATATATGTAATGTAAACACTTTCTTCTTTGTGTAATTGAAATCTCAACTAAGTAAACTAAGTAAATAACATTTATTGCTTCAAATTTGTTGCAGAAAAGTAAGGAAAAAGCAAACAAAAATCAGTAATAATAATACAGTAAAAATATTAAACAGGGACTTGTTATTGTCTACCCCTTTCTTTGCTGTTATATTCACCCTTCCACTGCTCCTTGGGTTCATGCAGTTAACAGCTTGAATTGAGCACGCACATTGTCAGGATCCTGAGTCCGTTGCTGGGAGCAATGTGATGTTAATGACAATTGCCTCCTCCTCACTGTAGGATCTGCTTAGAATCATTTTTATGTGTTTAGTAGCACACTTTGCAAACTTGGCTCTGTCTTTGTGGGTTTGTGAGTCTATGTTAAAGCTGCATTTATTATATAGGAAGTGTATTGTGCATGTTGAATACTTCTTTTTGTTATACTTAGTTGGTTTTGCCCAGCTCCATGCCTCCATTCCTTTAATTGACCATAGTCTTATTTACGGCTCGGGGGTCTCTAGAGCCATCCTGTGCCTTTTTACCTCTCATGCCTGTGTTCCTCTACATTGCACCCTGAGTGCCTGATTTTAAAGCCTCCTCTGTCATATGAAGCCTGTATTTCTCTGCATTACACCATTATGTTAAAGCCATGAATATTTTGCTCTGCACAGAGTACACAATGAAAAGGTATGTAAAAATAAAACAAACCAGGCATAGCCAACTGGGGAAAAAATGCTATTATAGTTAACTAAGCTAAAACAAAATTCCAGCAAAATGAATTTCTGAGGCCTGAAATATCATTATGAAGCTCATGGACTGTTCCTAGCCATACTGCATCTAGTGGACTTTGGGGGTTATATTGCCTTCTTTCCAGGGGGGGCTGTTTACAGAATCCAGTGAAGGATTCTCAGGTTACTCTTCTTATATCCTGAAGAGACAGATGTCCTTTACACATTTTAAAATTTTTATTTTCTGAAGTGCAGGCATTTGCTGATGGGATGATGGGATGGATTAAACTCATTACCAAGCAGGATTTGTTTCCTTAGCCATTAGTATTTGTATGCCTCACTCGTCTTTGGATCAGAATGGCTCTTGAATTCATAAAACTGTCATTTGCTGATATATTTCATATGTAAAACAGTCTTCTGTGAAATATCCTTTACATCATACAAGCCACAGTAATAAATGCTTATATAAAATCTTCCTTATCTAAAATATCTTAAAAAATAAGTAAGGCAAGTTAGAAAGGTTTTCTTTTAAAACATGTAATTGAACTATCTGTACTTACAAGCATGTGTAATTACTTTTACAGAAGTTTTAGTCAGTCTTTGAATGATTGCAAAGCAGACATTATTTCAAATTCCATTAACTGACATGAAAAGTTTTTGCAGTATATGCATCAAACATCTGAATCATAATACTCTCCAAGCTCTATGTTATAAAGGGCTAATATAATTCTCCCCTCCCTATTCCCCCTCTCCTCTCTCTCTCTTCCCACCTGACAGGGGAATAACAGAAGGGAGGTAGAGTTTTAGTTGAGATAAATGTCGGTTTACTACTCTATTGCAGGGTACTGCAGGTTTGCTACTCATATTGCACCAAACGAGACAGGGGGGAAATGAAAGGAAAGCACCCAGCAGGACTCGTACAGGTACCCATGCTAAGCCCCCACATGAAACTGAAACCATAAAGAAACAGAACACTCACCCTGGAAAAAGGAACTTTACAAACTACAGAACATACCTTGAGCCTCACAACATACCTGGAGAATCACATATATCTGTGATTCAGTTTAAAACAATACATTCTCCATCCCTTATCGTATACCATCTGAGCTATGCTCAACAACAATTAAAATATACAACATACAATTTACTGCATATTCTCACCCAAAGTAATTTATTTCATGGCACACAGTAAACTTCTCCATCTTCCTGCTTTACCCACCTGGTGCATCCTGAACCATTCTTCTTTCCCTTTTCAAAAATGGGAGTTATGTTTCCCCTTCCCCAGACAGTGGAGACCTCTCCGGACTGCCATGACTTCTGGAATATAATTGAAAGTGGTTTAGTGACCTCATGGACTAATTTCCTCAGTACCTGTGGATGCATCCCGTTGGGTCTCATGGACTTGTACACTCTCAAGTTCTTTGCACATGGTCACCAAGCTGATCTTCACTTACAATGGGCAGTTCCTTCTTCCAGCCCCTTCCAATATCTTCTGTCATTTCAGGAGTGTGGCTGGAGCCCTTGCCAGTGAAGACTGAGGTAAAGTCACTGAGAATCTCAGCCTTCTCCACATCACTTGTCACCAGTTCTCCTGTTTCCTTTCTGAGGGTGCCCACAGCTTCCTTTGTCTTCCTTTTGCCATTAATGCATCTTCAGAAATTTTTGCTGTTCCCCTTGCTCTCCCTGGCTAGATTGAATTCTAACTGAGCTTTAGCTTTTCTAACCAGGGTCTCCTGCTGCTCAGGCAGCTTCCTTGTATGCTCCCATTCTAGCTGTCTTTTCTTCTGTTCCTTGTAGAGTTTCTTTTTGTCTGACAGTGTGTTTAAGTGCTCCTTGCTCATCCAGGCAGGTCTCCTAGCATTCTTTCCTGATTTCCTCTTTGTGGGGATACTTTGCTCCTGGGCACAGAGAAGGTGATCCTTGAATATTGACCAACTGTCCTGGGACCATCCTCCCTCTAGGGCTTTGACCCATGATGCTTTGTCCATCAGATCCCTGAAGTGATCTAAGTCTGCATGCCTAAAGTCCAGGGATGAAAGCTTGGAATACATCCTCCTAGTTGCCCTGAGAATCTTAAATTCTATTCCTTCATGGTCACTGCAGCCAAGTTATCCCTCACACTGGTCACCAGCCCTTCCCTATTGGTGAGAAGCCCAGCACAGAACTTTTCTCGTTGGTTCCTCTGCCATTTGGAGGAGGAAGTTGTCATCTCTGCAATCCAGGAACTTCCTGGATTGCTGGTGTCTTGCTGTGTTGTCCCTCCAGCAGATGTCAGGGTGGTTGAAATACCCGATGAGGACCAGGGCTTGTGACCTGGAAGCCACTTCTGTCTGCTTATGTAGGGCCTCATCTGCTTGGTTCTGCTGGTCAGGTGGCCTGTAGCAGACCCCTACTGTAGATGGCTTACATAACTCATTCTGTTAGGTAGATCTGCCAGGTGAGCTGGAAGCAAACATATATTAAACACAGCAACTTTGGATGGTATAACCTTATCTGGAATTCAAACTAATATTAGAACTTCTTGTTTGAAGGCCTAGACAACTTCTGAATTCTGTTCTTATGACTAAGTTTAAATCATATTCTTTACTCAGCATGCAATGAATTCAGTTTTGCATTAAATGCTTGTTGTCAGCTTATTATTATTTTTTTTCTGAGTCTTGTTAGCACTCCATAGGTATTCACATTATTCCCATTTATTCTTCTCCAGCTTCTCTTATTTTTTTCTCTCTTAAAAGAAAAATATTTATCCCCCCTACAATATTGAATGAGGGCTTTTTTAATTATTATTTTTTTATTGTTACTATTTTTTCTCTCTTTCCTGTAGTGCAGAAAAGCCAGCAGGTTGCATCCAGTTAGATTCTATTTTATTACAGATACCCTGGGACTATTAAGTGCTACCTGGGGACTTAAAAGCACTCAATCAAAAAAGTTGTATTGGATGGGCTGTGGCAGCAAAAAAGACTTAGAAATGCCTTGGAATCTGTAAAGTTAAACTGATCTTCACAGTGACAAATGACAGCAATAAGTAAGGTCAATGAAAATTTTATCTTATTTAGAGTGGTGTGCAGGAGGCATGAGTATGGAATTTAGCATTGTGGGACATGGAGCCATTGACAGCCGCTCTTTGGGTNGGCCTGTAGTTCCCTGGTTCTTCCTTCTTACCTTTTTTGAAAATGGGAGTAATGTTTCCCCTTTTCCAGTCAGTGGGGACTTCCCCAGACTGCCAAGACTTTTGGAATATAATAGAGAGGGGTTTAGCCACCTCATCCCCAGCTCCCTCAGTACCCATGGGTGTATCCCCTTGGGTCCCATTGACTTGAACACTTTCAAGTTCTTCAGGTGATCATGAACCTGATCTTCACGTATGAAGGGCAGTTCTTCATCCCAGTCCCTGCTATTATCTTCCATAACTCCAGGAGTGTGGCTGGAGGCTTTTGCAGTGAAGACTGATGTATAGAAGTCATTGAGAACCTCAACTTTTTCCATGTCACTTGTGACTATTTCACCTGTTTCCTTTTTGAGGGGGCCCACATCTTCCCTAGTCTTTTTTTTTTTTCCATTAATATACCTGTAGAAATTCTTGGTGTTCCCAGGAATACCTTGGTTAGATTCAATTCAAACTGTCCCTTATCAGTCAGTATCTGGACAAAGTCACAAATGTTTCTGAGAATAACTTAGTTTTAAGTTACTTCCAAAGCATGCTAAAATTACCCAGATAAGCATCTGTGAAACATGAGCTAAAATCTATGTTCATTTTAAAGAAAGGTGAAGGCTTTGTGTACTAGGAACTAGATTTTATTCAAAACTCTCAAGGGAATCTTGTAAAATGCAAGTACTGCATAAATATATTTCTTATAAGGAAATCAGTAGCCTATCTCATAATTTATAACTTACAGAAAGCCTCCATTAAGACTTTTCAGGAGCTAATGTTTGACTCTTATACCCACTATAATTGATCTCTTGAACACTGTCGTGGCTGGAGTTAAACCAGAACTAATTCTGTTTGGTGATTTTACTTTTCAGCTTAGTCTCTTTTAAGTTACTGCACTTTCTGAAATTAACATGATATTTTCAGAGACAGCAGCTGCTCCTAGTAGAGATAATGCTTGTTTATAGTTACTACCAAACACTGGTCACTGCTAAATCTTGTGTACCATGTTGGGGTTGCAGAGTAAAAAGTCCATACCTGCAGGACAGGTGAACCCTAACTTAATTAACAAGATATTCCATTCCATTTGTATCATATTCAATATAAAGCCAAGGGATTACGAAGGTCAAGCTCTCTTCTACAAAGACTGACATCTGAGGAGGACTGCATCTTTTGTGCCTTCATTCCCTGATACATGTGTTTCTGAATCCTGTCTGCTGCTCATTCCAGACTGAAATTTCCCTGGTGCCTGCCCACATCATCAGTGGTGATGATGATGTCATTGCCATCAGGGAAGTTCGATATCTGATTTGCATATCAGATTTCATTTTATTGTTGTTATTTTCATTAAAGGTCTTTTTCAGTCCTTAACTCTCTCTCCTTTATTCCCTTTCTCTTCCCCTTTAGGTAAGGTGAAGGGTTAACTGAGAGCATCTGTTACTCATTCAGTGACCAGCCCAACCCTAACCTTCGACAAACACAATTTCTCATAGACCACCTCACAAGACATGAACCAAAGCATGGAGAGAAATGTTAAAAAGTTATTGTTGCTTATTTAATGGCTGAACATATCACAAGCAAAAAAATAATATTCAGAGGGTATGCCGTAAAACAATGTCTGTGAAAGAAGTTTTATTAACTTTAAATAAAAAAATATGTTTAAAAGATCAGAAGCAGTCTTGATTTTCACTTAATTCTTTATTATGGGCCACACTTGGTAAAATACTTTACAGCTAAACCTTAGACATATGTTGAAGTCCTTATTCAGCAAATCACTATTGCCAAATCAAGGCTGTTGGTACACTGTATTATATTGTGTCCTCAGTCCTGGAAGCTATGTAAATTCTTAGTGCTCATTGATTTCATTGAAGGTTATTCTTTTAGTATAACATTCTTTCAGTGAGCTCACAGAAAACTATGCTATTAAAGTAAAAATTCAGTTCCCTGCATCTTTGTTTGCAAGCAGTGTATGCAGAACTTCATGTCCTTTTTACCATGTCTGGTTTGTGCAACCAGCAGCTGCTCATTAGCAGTCAGGTGGCTTCATTGGTTAATGTATTTTGGGACAAAGACTAAAAAAATTGTAAGTGATCAGGTCCATTTTGCATTTTGACTCTTCATTATTCTGTATAAACGTTGTGTTCTACCTTAAACAACTGGGCTTGCATTTTATGCATTTGAGGAGTCTATCCTGCCTGTATGTCAAAATATCATGTGCTGCACTGTCATGGTAGGGCCAAACGAGCCCAGCACAACAGCCAGACAGACCCTGATGTGTCTAGACATGGTCTCACTCTCCCCCCTCCTTCCTGCAGAAAGCTGGGGTAACGTGTGAAAAGGAACAAAGGGGACAGGACCATGTGTGTCTGGTAAACAAGTCTCCTTCTGGGGTAAGAGCAGGTGTGCTGGCTACCTGGCTGCTATGTTTCTGCCGTTTATGGCCACAGCCTGGCAGAGTCCCTTTTCATTGGGTAACTATGTGCTGGCTTCAGTTGCCCTATTGGCCCAATTGAATCTCAGGCAAGATCCATATACAGACCGATTTCCAATCACCTTGCCTTGCTTAAACCTTGTCTGGACCTATCTTGCTGGGAGCTGCCTCTAGTTGCCCTACTTTTTCTCAAGTTGCCTGGTCCAGAGCCTGGGATAAAAGCCAGGAGTCCACACACTGCAAGCTAGAGAAGCCACAATCTTAGGAGCAAAGTCTGCTTCCCCTTGCAAGCAGAATTTCACCATGCCTCAGTTTACCGAGGACAAAGCAAGTTCCCATCACAATAAACGTTGAAAACTGCCTGCTGTCTGCTTAAGCCAGACCAGCCCCGAGACCACGTGGCCTTTCTTGCCGGCAGCCTGCTGTGCCAGCGCCACATGGGAACGCCCCAAAGCCTCAACAGTAACACACAGCAGCAGCACTCCTCACCTGGGTGGAATCAGCTGTGAGCAATTAATTCATTGCCTCTTTGACTTACCGGCTCTTGCTGAGTCTCCCCGCGTGTGGTTGAGCACTGTTTCGCTCCCAGGGATTCTCTTTCTGTGTTATTTCCTCCCAGTTTGCATAGAATTGTTAAAATTGTTATATTTGCTTAGATGCTGTACATTTCCACTGCAATTATCTATTCTAACCATGCACTGAACCTATTCAATACCTTTTGGCAATTTTTCATATTAATAAAATGTTATTAATGTTTTTGTTAATGTTTGCCATTATTGTTTTTGAATCAAACCATTTTCCTTAACACGCACCATATCAACATTATGTAAGCTGCTTGAAAAACTAAATTAATATATTAATGAAGATTTTATGTCTTGCATTATGATTTCCAAAGTGTTATTTATCAGTAGGCTACTGAACCTTGACTTTATTGAGGCAGTAGATCATATGATACCATGTAAACTGCAGAAAGAATGCTTCCAACATATTTTCTTATTTTTTAACATGTACAGCATTCTTCTTCTGCCCTTTTCATGACTCCGTAAATTCTGTCTCTTACCACAGTGTTTTCCACCAGGAAATTAAGCTGCTTTTTCATCTGATGTGAAAGGAGTAGTGTATTTTCTAACACTCTACTGAAAAGTATCATAATTTAAGAGTGGTGTTTTGTATCATATGGAAGTTTCTTACAATGATGAAGCAGATCCAGTTTTGGTTATTTTACTTTTTTGAGCCATCATTGACAATTAAAAAAATCTGGATTTTAATTTTTAATGCATCAATAAATCAGGGATCAACTTGAACACAATTGGAAGTCTCAAAACTGCACACCAATGGTAAAAAGTATAACGAACATATACTTTTCCTAATGTTACTCATGATTTTAGCAATGGGATAATCTAAACACTGCTTAGAATAATCACAATAGCCTGCAGAATTGTTTGAGATTATCCAGAGAGTAAAAGTGCTTGCTGCAGACATATATACTAAATGAAAAATACTGAATATTGGTATTTTTGTGTTTTGTCCACATACAGGATGTATCCTGTTTAGGAAAAGTTAGGGGTTTATTGTTTGTTTGTTTTTGTGATCATAGAGATATGTACATTTTTTTGACTAAGCAGATTGACTATATAGTAGAAAACAAAAAATGGCCTTATATATGAGTTTCCGTTATTCTATTAGGCACAAGGGATTTACATACAAAAGAATCTAACAGAGGAAATGTGGCAAAAGTCCTCTGCTTACATAAATTACCAGGCGTCAGGGTCTATTTTGACTTTTCAAAGAAGGCCAATACAGAACTGATACAGAAATTCAGAAAACATTTTATTCATTTATCAGAATGTTGTGTGAGCTGAAGAAAATCACTCCTTTATTGCAGGAATGTTTAAATTTGTGCATAATGCTTCCCAAACTGATGCTTTACAGATGCAGTAATTTAAAACTGAACTTCTGTTTTGTGTATCATAAGTAATATGAAGGTAGTTTGATATTGTGTGTAGGAAGGGGCTTAAACATACAAAGCAATCTAAGAGAAGATCACTTTGTGTTGTTGAAGTAATAGAAAAGAGAAAGCCTGTTGAAAATTAAGCAATGTATTCATTAAAGACTATTATTAAATCATGTAGTAGGACTATTGCTTAGCTGTAACAAGAACCTTTGATAAATTATGTTTAAAGGGATAAGATTAAAAAAAAAAGAGAGACCATTATCAGAAAGACTGTAATTAAGCTTTATTCATCTTTTCTCAGATGATTCCCAAACCTGTACTTCATTCATATGCTGTCTCCTCTTTCTGTGTCAGATTTGTCTCCTGGTCTTGCACCCTCTCAAATATCTCAACCTCATCCATCTCAAGGTTCATGTAGTCCTTTCTTCTGATTAACTTGTGTTTTCACTCACCATAGAAGACAAATCCTTTCTGGTCATTGCTAGAAATGATCAATAAAAAGAATTTCTGTCGCATGGGAAGTACTGGGATTTTTTATCTACTGTTTTGGTCTCTTCTGCTCAAAAGTAATAGGACAGAGCCCCCAACTTTTATTTCATTTTTTTAAGCAAAAGGGTTTCAAAAATACCTTAGTATATATCAGAATATTTTTCTTGAATAGTATTAACATTATACTGTATATTTGCTAGATTCTTGTGGTGGCTGTTGAAGACACTCCTTCACAGTTCCTGCTTTCTTTTACCCCAGATGAATCCTCTACTGATACTGGCCTCATTAAGGACCTAGAGTCCTTACAGGCATTACAGTGGCCATGGAACAAATTGTCAGATGAGGAATATCTGCTCTCTAAAGTCCCATTTACACTGAGTGGAAACTGCATACTATCATTGTAAATTAATTCTGAATCCTTATACATGCAAGACATTCTAGCACAATCTGTAAAGTGTAGTTAATTTAATACCTACTTGCTCAGGACACTGATCAAGAAAATCTGCCACTTCAGTATTATCCCACAAATGCTTGAACGTAATCAGTCACATTTATTAGCAAAGACTGCTGCTTAATGGGGAGAATCAGTTCTTTTAATGAATAAATCTTTAGAGGAAAATTGCAGTTAGTGTTTTGGCTGCCTCATATGAGATTGACTGTGTCCACTTTTTGAAGGGCTTTCTGTCTTTCTGTCACTGATGCAGAGCAATATATGCTGAACCACTGTGTGATGGTTTTAAGGCTGTCTTTAATTTTTCTTCTCACAAAGTTCGAGCAGAGAAAGTGAAAAAATGTAAACAGATCACTATTAGGTGTAAAAGAGCAAAATAATGATTATTCTAAACACTTCCATTGGAGAGAGAGAAATGTTTAAGATTCATTACTCAAAACAAGATACAGGACAGTGGAGCAGTCGGGCAGTCTGGCAATCCGTCTTCTCTCTGTCTGCATGCTGCTTCTCTGGCTGGAGGTAACACCACCCCTTATACTGACCTTGACAAGCTAACAGCCTCTCTGCTTCTTGGCCCTCTCTGCCTTCTGCCAAGGAGGTCTGGGGGGAGTCCTCCTGGCTTGGCCCCTTAGAGGGAAGCAAAGGGGCTTGGTTGTGTTTTTCTGTTGATTGTACATACTTGTAAATGTTGTGAAGAGTGTCTATTTGTACAGATTCATTGCATTTCATCATAGATTGTAGTTTTGCCTGTAAACTCAGCTTCATTTACTTCCAGACTGAGCTAGCCTGGTTATTATTGGAGTGGGAGGGGGATTTCAGCTCTCACGCTGTAACTGACTGTGCCAAGGGGCTCACAGCTCCTTATTCCATATCACAGTATTGAAACAGCCTTTCTCAGACAAAAAAAAAAAAAAAACCACGAAATATCAACATGATTGATTGTGAAGCTCTCCAAACAGTAATTCGTTTGAAATGTGTTTTATTATCCAAGAAATTGTCATATTGGGACTGTAGGCTAACCTGAAGAATTCTGCTGTTAGATTTTACACAATGCTCTTCATTCTCAGCTGTATGTTTTGTAACAGAGGGTGTTCCACTTGGTAATGGCAGCCATTTCTTAAGCGTCTATTAGTCATCTGCCCATTAACTACTGGAAGAAAGTGACCTTCTAGGCTTCAAAGACTTATCCTGGCTGAACTGAGGTTTATTCATCCACACCTTTTTAGACTCTCAGTGATCCAGGCCAGGTTATAATCTGTATACCTGCTCATTAATAGTGTGGCAATACAGTTTATTTTTCTCAGAGAGGAAAAAGAGCTTCAAATTCAAAATGTCTCTGAGAACAAACGACCTCAAAACTCAAGCTCTTCAGTTATAAGATCTTTTACTATTTTCTTGGGGGAAAGGGACCAGAATCACAACATTTTGCAAATAAATTTCTGTATGAAGATGAATAAAATATAAAAGATAGATAAATCAAGGGTAGCCCTGAGAAACTGTTCTGTACTGGAATGAGAAAGGGAAGTGTGAGAGAGAAAAATGGAGATAGTGCAATATATGGGTATTTTTTAGCCTACAGAAGTCTTCTAGGGAGACCTTATAACATCCTCCCTGTACTTACAGGGTACCTACAAGAAAGATAGGAGGGACTATTTGTCAGAGAGTGTAGTGAAAGGACAAGATGTAATGGTTTCAAACTGAGAAAAAATAGATTCAGAGATGAGGATATATATAAGATTTTATACATAAGGAAGACATATTTTACTGTGAGGGTGATGAAGAGGTTGCCCAGAGAAGTTGTGGATGTCCCTTCCCTGAACCTGTTCAAAGCCAGGGTAATGAAGTTCTGAGCAACCTGATCCCTCACAGCAGAGGGATTGGGACCTCATGACCTTTAAGGTGACTTCCAGCCTAAACCATTCAATGATTCTATGATTTTTCTGCATCTCAGTAATTTTCTGACCATAAAAGGCTTCATAAAATAGCTATGTTAATAAGACAAGGTGAAAAGAGGACTACAGAGAGCAGACAACTCATATATCTCTCCAGATGCTGGGAATCCCACTTTTGTGCAGCATTGGTTGGACGCCAGATGGATTTTCACATGGCAAACTGTACAGATCTTGTCTGTGGCTGAACACAGAATCATAGCTGCACATTGGGGAACTTGGCCAACGATCCTCCTCCACTTCATGATATTCTGTGGCAGTGTAATCTGCGTAGTGGGAGCATATATACCACACATCTACATGACAGAAGCTATTTAAAAAGAAAAAGGTATGTTGACAATAGGCAGCTATATTTGCTGGTATAGACAGCATCATACTTCTAACCTAAGTGAAGATAGTTGTGAACAATGCTGCTGAAACTACACATGGGAGGTTTTTTGGGGGTTATATTGATTCAGAGTACTCAGAATGAGTGGGCATATTTTAATAAGAATTGCAAAATGCGCTAAAACCTTAATTTCTGAGCCAAAATTGGTTGTTTGTTTTTTTTTTCTTATATCTTGTTAAATCCCAACCTTTGTATTACAAGCCCTCTGAGGGGCGACTGAGGGAGCTGGGGTTGTTTAGCCTGGAGGAGGCTCAGGGGAGACCTTATTGCTGTCTACAACTACCTGAAGGGAGGTTGTAGCCAGGTGGGAGTTGATCTCTTCTCCCAGGAAACCAGTGACAGAAAAAGAGGACACAGTCTTGAGCTGCACCAGGGGAAGTTTAGGCTGGATGTGAGGAAGAAATTCTTCACAGAAAGAGTAATTGGCCATGGAATGTGCTGCCAAGGGAGGTGGTGGAGTCACCCTTCCTGGAAGAGTTTAAAAACAGACTGGATGAGGAACTTAGTGCCATGGTTTAGTTGATTAGATGGTGTTAGGTGATAGGTTGGACTTGATGATCTCTGAGGTCTTTTCCACCCTGGTTAGTTCTGTAATTCGGTACTATATTGTACGCTGTTTTGCTCCAGAACTGGAGAACCTGTTGTGAGAATTAAGCTCCTTCTCAATATGAATAAAAGTACACTGACTCTACAGGGTGTGCAGGCTTGTTGACTGATGTCTGTGCATTCACTTGCGTGATTTAAATATGGACTCATTTTTGTTGTTTCCCTCCTACACATACATAGGTATGTACTGTTATTTGCACACAAGCCCCTCCGTGGTAATTGTGAGGATCTGCCATGTACAGAGGGATAACATCTGTTTCCTGTGGTGTGCATTAGGAAGGTTTCTAAATTAGACTAAATTATCACAGAAGTGCCATTTAATCTTCATCAGTAAGTAGCTGCTGTATTATCTTCAGTTGACTTTTAATGCTGAAATTCACATCTTGGTTGTCCATAAAATCTTCATTTTTCTGCCCTTCAGGTTTTCACTGCTTTGTTGGAATGGGTAGAATTTTAACATGTGTTAAAATTATAAAATAGTTCTGAACTTTTACAGATTGGATGCAAATTGACTTTTTTTCCCACTTGTAAAGTTTGAATTTTTTCTAGAACTTAATTTCCATATGTAAATTCCATACTTATATCAAATTACCAAATTATACTCTTCAGGAAATTTTGCTGCTATTTTTTCACCATTCAGTACCCATAAGAAATGTAAATCTTCCCCAGAGACTCATGTGAGAAAGTCAATACCTGCAACTAGTCTGAATTTCCTTAGATATGTCTTACTTGCAAGTTATCTGTAGTTGTAGGTCCTGAAATAGTAGCCCAGTTGTCTCTCCTAAAACCTGCTTCCCAAAATTCCTGACAGGCCATCTCATCCAACTTAGTGGACTGATGAGGAAGGCAAATCTTTGTAATCACATGAATGGGCAAACTCTGCTTGGTAGCACTAAGAGTCACTACAATGACTCTGAGGAAAAATAAACAAGTCCAACTCAGTGTACAACAAGGACTATCCCAGCTCAGCAGAGACCAAGACAGCATTAGAGTCACAACAATGATCGTGAAAAAAGAAATTCTTGTTTTTTCTAACAACTATCAACAGGTGTTGCAGATAAAAACACTTTGGAAGAGGACTTCTTTATCCACTATGTTAGAACAAACTAGACAATGTCTATCAAAAGAAGAAAATCAAGAGAAAAGAGAGGAGGGAGGAGGGGAGAGAAAGAGATTTCACCAGCCTTGGATCCAGCATTGTTGTCTTGAGGTGGAGTCTTGATCAACAAAGGTTACAAAGGGTCAACAAAGATAAACTCATGCCCTCACCTTTATATATCTTACTTGGTCCAAGACCATTTTCAGGGTGACAACTGTCTTGCATCTGTATGGTTGAATATTCAAGAGAGTTGGGTGAGGAGTGACAGTGTAATAGATGGGAATCAAAGCCAGGCCTCCCATGTCTGGGAATTGAAACTGGGCTAGAAATTTCAGGGGGCAACAGTAGAACCAAAGTTTGACCTGTCAGCCAGTACATGCTCAAACTGATGATTTCCCACCATATGGGGGAGTGGGATAAAGAAAAGCAGCTTGCCACTCAGTCACAGGGCTCAATCCATCTCTTTCCTAATTCACTTCTTACAGTGTTGACAGCTCAAGCTGTTTGAGACAAGAAAGGACAAGACACTTGTCAGTCTTAGCTACAGGCACCACAGCTTATGGAAGGATGATCTGGTTAAGCATTGCTGTAGAAGACACTCACCAAAGCCAAGTGTAACAACCAGTTGAGTACTTCATCTATTGTAATAGAATATGTGCTCTTTTGAATTCAGTGTACCTCTAGGTCCTGAACTGTTCGTTATTAGTTAAAATCATTAGTTAAATCATTATTAGTTAAAATCATAAATCTAGAGTTCAGCCTAACAGCTGAGAAAATCTGGGAGATTTTACCGCTTGTGTTTCTGTTCAGAGGATAACACACTGATTTTTAAACCCCTTGTAGATTCTCTTTCTGTAGAAAGTAGAAAGCAGTGAAAGAACAACTGCTATACTATCAATAAGTAGTTGACTTAAATTATTGTTGTATTGTTCAGTGCTTTGTTTAAGACAACAAAGAAGGGCTCTTCACAATTTTGCAAAGAGAGACAGGAAGCTTTTGTGAATACACAGAGGACTTCATGTCTTACCAACCTGTGTGGTAAAAATCCTGAAATTCTAACTAATTATCAAAAGGCAGAAAGACGGGCAGACCAGCTAATAATATGCTGCAATAACACTTGTTGAACTTCAACACCACCAGAATATCATTCTTGCTGTGCTTAATTGTAATAATTTAGATTTAGCAGAAAAATACAAATTTAACTAATCAAGTTAAAGTTAAAATATGCAAATTCAATAGAGCAAAATTCTTTTTCTTCAAGTGTTATATAGATGAGAGAAAAAAACCCACAGGTATAGGAAGGTATGATTGGAGAAGGTGTGTTATACATCTAGTGGCAGAACACACAAGCTACAGAGAAAACTTGAGAGTCAGGACACAGCATAAGATGAATAATATAACTTTAGTAACACTAAAAATAATATACCTGTTGTAGTGGGTTGAAAATTCCTCCCAACATTAAATTGCCAGACCAGCCCAGTTGGGAGCAAATGAAGCTGTATTTACAAGCAAAACTAAAATCTGCAATGAAATGCAATTAATATGTACAAAATATCCAGGATTTACAATATTTACAGGGATTTACAGTTTAAAAACAGCACAAGAAACCCCTTGGCCAAAAACCAGGGGAGCTACTAATAGCTTCCCGCTCCCTGCCCCACTTCTTACCCCGCTGGACACAAAGGGACAAGAGAAGAGAGCAGAGAATTATTTTGTTTGGCTACTCAGCCAAAACAAAGAACACAGCCAAGGTCAACAAAGCCAGCCAGAAGCAAGTTAATGTCTCCCAGAGCAAGAGAAAGACAGCCTACCTATCTATGTTTTATGGAAGATATCTGTCCAATGGGATTGTTTGGAACTCATCATTATTTTCCTTTTTACACCCAGTGGTGATTTATTTACATTCTACCACTTTCTGTTCAAGATCTGTCGAAAATTTTAAAGGTACAGCCTAAAACTACCACACCTGTATTTGTGCCATGACAGAGGAAGTGCACACGTGATTGTGCATCTGGTGGGAGATGTGGAAGATTATGAATGTCTGTGTTTCAGTGGATCTTCCCCATGGTCCCAGCTTTGCAATGCAGTCATAGTTAGGCTCATCAGCTGGCTTGGCTAATGCCCGTACATGCAGCCAGTATTACCAAAATCGAGAACGTCTGCAAAATCCAAACTATAAAATCAAATGAAGGCAGGCTGCTCTTACACTGATGTTGTCAAACAAGCACCTAGGTGTTGCAGTTCTGTAACTACAGAAATAGACATGCACAGTGGAAGAAAGCCAGAGCTTGAAATCAGTCTTTAAGGTCAGAGTCTAAACTCTGTTAAGAATGACACACTGAACTTGCAGTTGTTCAAGGCCTTTGACACAGTCCCCCACAACATCCTGCTCTGCATGTTCAGGTCCTGGGCTGCATCAAGAGAAGCATAGCCAGCAGGTCAAGGGAGGTGATTCTCCCCCTCTACTCAGCTCTGGTGAGACTCCACCTGGAGTGCTGCATCCAGTTCTGGAGCCTCTATTACAAGAGGGATCTGGACATGCTGGAAGGTGTCCAGAGAAGGGCCACCAGGATGATCAGAGGGCTGGAGCATCTCTCCTATGAGGACAGACTGGAAGAGTTGGGGCTGTTCAGCCTGGAGAAAAGAAGGTCGAAGGTGACCTTATTGTGGCTTTCCAGTATCTGAAGGGGGCCTAACAGAAAGCTGGGAAGGGACTTTTTAGGCTATCAGGTAATGACAGGACTAGGGGGAATGGAATAAAGCTGGAAGTGGGGAGATTCAGGCTGGACGTGAGGAAGAAGTTCTTCCCCATGAGAGTGTTGAGAGCCTGGAACGGGTTGTCCAGGGAGGTGGTTGAGGCCCCATCCCTGGAGGTGTTTAAGGCCAGGCTGGATGAGGCTCTGGCCAGCCTGATGTAGTGTGAGGTGTCCCTGCCCATGGCAGTGGGGTTGGAACTGGATGATCCTTGTGGTCCCTTCCAATCCTGACTGATTCTGTGATTCTGTGATTCTCTGATTCTATGTTGGAGAGATACAGATTATGATGCCTGGATAAGGATGGTCACATTCAGAGACTAGTGCTCAATGGCTTAAAGTCCAGATGGAGAACAGTAACAGTGATGTCCCTCAGGGGTCCATACTAGGACCTGTACTGTTTAACAGTTTTATCAACGATATAGCAGAATCGAGTGCACCATCAGCAAGCTTTCAGATGGCACCAAGCTGAGTGGTGATGTCTATGTGCTGGAGGGACAGGATGGCATCCAGAGGGACCTGGACAAGCTGGAGAGGTCACCCAGGTGAACCTCACGAGATTCAACAAGAACAAGTGCAGGGTCCTGCACCTGGGCCAGAACAATCCTCACTGTCAATACAGACTGGGGAATGAGGTGACAGATACCAGCCTTGCAGAAAAGGACTTGGGGGTGCTGATACAGAAGCTGGACGTGAGCAAACAGTATGAGCTTACAGCACAGAAGGCCAATGGCATCCTAGGCTGCATCAAAAGAAGCGTGACCAGAATATCGAGAGAGGTGATTCTACCACTTTGCTCTGGTGAGACCTCATCTGGAGTACTGAGTCCAGCTCTGGAGCTCTCAATACAGGAAGGACATGGACCTAATGGAGAGGTCCAGAGGAGGGCCATGAAAATGATCAGGTTTTGGAGCATGTCTGCTATGAAGACAGGCTGAGAACTGGGGGTGTTCAGCCTGGAGAAGAGAAGGCTCTGGGGAGGCCTAATAACGATCTTCCAGTACCTGGAGGGAGCCTACAAGAAGGATGGAGAAGGACTCTTTCCAAAGGCTTGCAGTGATAGGATGAGGGGTAGAGGCTTCAAACTGCAGAAGAGTAGGTTTAGATTTGATGTTAGGAACAAGTTCATTGCCAGGAAGGCAGTGGAACAGTGGAACAGGTTTCCTGGGGAGGTGGTTGGTACCCCATCCCTGGAGATATTCAAGGTGATGCTTCACAGGGCTCTGCAACCTGATCTAGTTGAGGATGTCCCTGCTTACTGCAGAGGGGGTTGGACTGGACAATCTTTGGAGGTCCCTTCCAGCCCAGACCATTCTATGATTCTATGATATTATGAACCTCAGTTACTTCTGCTTATAAGCTGAGGACTAGGCTTGGGACTCACAGCTCAGAATATCAATTTGACAAGCTGCTGTTGGTTAAAACCCCAAGAAAAAAAAAAGAAAAAAAAAAGATGCAATTGTATCACTCAGTCCTACTGTGATCTAGTTGGTAATTTGGTGGAAGTTTTGTTGCTTAAATGAAATTGATTTTGTTTCCCTAAGTCAAGTCTGTCTTTTGACCATGATTGCAATTGGTGAGTGAGCTCTCCCTGTCCTTTGTCTGAACCCTTGAACCTTTTCCGTACTGCAGGAGGGTAGGAGTGAACAAGAGGCTGCATGGTGCTTTGCTGCTGAATGGGTAGGCTCAAACCAGAACATGGCATTACAGAGCTCATAAGATAGAAATCACAACATTTAGACAGCAAGAGAAGGACGTTCCTTCTCTCATTCTCATCAGCATGCTGTCTGTGAAATAATAATATCATTTCAGACAATGTACAGAATTACAAGAGTGGTGGGAATGTACAAAAGACATAAAAGAAAGATTTGAATGGAATGACATCTCTCCCTTGAATTCAAAGCTATTTCTGTTGAAAATGGTCTTCTAAATATTATTTGGTTCCTCAAAGAGAATTCTCTGCATATGATTTTCACCTGTTTAATTTCCTATAATGTGATATATAGTAAGAAAAACAGGAAGTTAGTGCTTGAAAGTAAAATAAATATTCTGATAGCATTTGAAATGCTACTAGGATTGTTCACAGTTAGTAAAGGTCAGTGAATAACTCATTTAGAGAGTACAAATAATGATATAACTATCAAAATGTTTATATTAAAGGAAATGTAAAAGTTCTGGAAAATTTTGCTGAGCTGTGCTGTCAGGGATTATATTTAACTGTCATCTTGGCAGATGGCAACAAGAAAATTCTCAGGTATGCTGAGCCAAATGACCTATTTACTTGCTTGATTCTCCTCTCTTTGCAAGCTCATCTGTTCCACTTTTCTCTAGATGCATGTCCAAATGACTATAAAATGTTCTAGGAAATGCTGGAATTCCTTTCTCGCAGCACTCAAAGATGAGGTGCCACAGACAGACCCACACTGTCACTCCACACTGCAGGGCCAGACAGCTTTCTCTGGTGATCTTTGCCTGAATGCTAGCAAGAGTGAGGAGCAGGGAGTACTAGCCACATGAAGAAATGTTGGTGGGTTAAAAATAGAAGTTCATTTTATTTCAGGAAGATCACTTTAATTAAATAAGAGAAAGAAGCACAATGTTATAGAGTGTTGAAACAATGAAAGCATCTCCTTTATTTGCCCATGGTAATGCAGTGGTCTTTAACTGAACAACTCTCTAGAAGATTATGTCATTGCCTTAACAGACCAGGACTCAGTAATATGCTATATAGTGGAAGAGACTTGTAAATTTCAAAGGGGTAACTGACTGGTTGGGTGAAGTTGGCTAAATACTCCAGGTAAAAATAGGAAAAATATGCTCTTTAGACCACAGGGAGTTATGATTTAAAAAGAAAAAAAAAATCACAGAATCAACAAGGCTGGAAAAGACTTCATTGATCATCAAGTCCAACCTATCACCTAACACCTCCTGACAACTAAACCATGGCCTGAGTGTCACAGACAATCTCTTTGAACACCTCAAGGGGTGGTGACTCCACCACCTTCCTGGACAGCACATTCCATGGCCAATTACTCTTCCTGTGAAGAACTTTCTCCTCACCTTGAGCCTAAACTTCCCCTGGCACAGCTTGGGACTGTGTCCTCTTGTTCTGCCACTGGGTGCCTGGGAGAAGAGCCTAACCCCCACCTGGCTACAACCTCCCTTCAGGTAGTTGTAGAGAGCAATAAGGCCTCCTTCTTAAATTGAGGAGCCCAGGACTGGACACAGCACTCAAGGTGTGGTCTAACCAGTGTTGAATACAGGGGCAGAATGACTTCCCTGTTCCTGCTGGCCACACTATTTCTGATGCAGGCCAGGATGCCATTGGCCTTCTTGGCCACCTGGGCACACTGCTGGTTCATGTTCAGCTGCTGTCCACCAGAATTTCCTTGTAAATAAGAGTCCAGAAGGCAGACATACAGTGAAATGAGGTAATAATGTGCCTGAATCTGAGCATGTTACAGATTTATTAGAGTATGGGCAGGTTGAAGCAATATAACTTTTGCAGTGAGTTGCATTGCTTCGTTGTTTTCTGTGGTGTTGATAGATTTATCATTGTCTGTAGACATATAGGTCAAAGTCTGACAGCTGTCTAGGTTCTCATAATGCTTATATGTGAAGCAACCCTTACTCTATAGAGAAGGAAGAGATAAGAGAAGGCAGTGAAAATCTTGTTAGAAACCTCCAATCAACAAATTTCTTGATCCCTCTGAAGCCTTTCTAGTTTTGAAACTGTAGGTTTTGAATGCTTTTTGTGTTTTCCTAACACTTTTTAAACCACGTTGTGATGGTTTGAAACTGTCTCTTTAATTTTTCTTCTCAAAGTTCAAGCAGAGAAAGTGAAAGAGTGTAAAGAAGTCACTATTGGGTGTAAGAAAGCAAAATAATGATTGTTCTAAACACTTCCATTGGATAGATAGAAATGTTTAAGAACCACTACTCAAAACACAGTCGGGGCAGTCTGCAGTCAGGGCAACTTGCTGGGCTGTCTGGCTGCTTTTTCGTCTTCTCTTCTGGCTGAAGATAACACACTGACCTTGGTGAGCTAAGTTAACAGCCTCTTTGCTTTTACCTAACTCTGCTTTCTGCCAGGGGAGTCTGGGGGGAGGAGGCCCCTCGGGAAAGGTCTCCTTTGGGGGGACGCAAAGGGAGCTTGGTTGTGCTTTTCTGTTGATTTTTGTAAATGTTGTGAATTTTGTATATTTGTACATATTCATTGCATTTCATCACAGATTGTAGATCTGCTTGTAAATACAGCTTGCATTTGCTTCCAGACTGAGCTAGCCTGGTTATTGTTGCTGTGGGTGGAATTTCAGCTCACACTGACACACACGTGTTTAAAGATTATGCACTTAAGAGTTAAAAACCTATTACTGTTCTAAGTATTCTACCTTTTGTATGGATTCTGATCTTCCTGTATTTAGTCACCAAGTCCTTTGCATATGGAGAAATGGTGAGGGGAACTGAAACCAAATAAGATGCTAAAACTTGAAACATCCTTTTGGTAATTATAGAACAGGCTCTGAGGATAATGACCATAAACATATGGTCATAGAAAAACAGACAGGTCAACGTGTTGCTTGCTGCATAAAACTGAGAGGCAAAGCTAAAATGTATGTCTGAGAGATGGGGAGATAGCTTAAGAAGTTGGCAGAGTCAGCAGAGAAAGAAGCCAAGAAATCCAGATGCCAATTCTATAAGGGCTGAATCACTTATTCAGCAGCCACATACTGACTGCCTTCAGTAACATGGGTACAATGCTGCTGTCTGCTTGGGAAAGAGTTTCTGTATAGTCAGAGATTGAAATTATTCAGAGGTCAAAAATGGCTGTGAAATGAACTCTCTATTTTGTGTTCATACAGATATTATAATGATCCAGATGTCTGCCCTTCAATGGATCACTAAGCAGCTCTCTAAGCTATAAACACAGCATTCAAAACACATTTGACAACTTGGATTACACAGTGCTCTCTGATGCTCTGTAATGTATGTGTGTGTCCAAATATATTTTAAAATGTATTTGCAATATCTATTATCACCTCTTTGATAACTTATGGTATAGTAATAAATAATATAAGACAGCAAAATATGACTGGTAAATGTTTGCTCTTAATGTGTTTTAATTATTTCTTTAATATATTGTAAATGTACTTTTATATAAAACATCGAATAAAATGAAAACTCTATTATTGATCAATAAGTTTTCCTTGGTGCTCTCAGTAAGAGTAAATGTTGTGTACTGTTGGACTCGATGATCTTTGAGGTCTCTTCCAACCTTCTTGATTCTATGATTCTATGATTCTATGATTACTTTGATTTAGCTACTTGATTTGTGTGCATTTGAGAATTCATTGCATTTTCACCTTAATGTGTTGGTCTCTTCTGTTTCAAGATGCTGTGAAGGTGTTGCAAAATGTTACTGGATAGTTAAGTTTCAGCTGAGATGTCAGCAAAATCCAGTGCAGGATAAAGGGTTTCTAGTGTATGGTTTGTAGAGTACATTAGGTCTGCATAAAAGAAAGGACTATATGCATATAACTCACAATTATAATTAATAGGAAGCTATATTAGTAAAGGAAAAAAGTTATGTGTGGCAAATGATAAACTCCAAAATAGCCAAATTGGAATTTACCACCCTGGAAAGCAAACAGAGGAAGGTCATGAAGGTCCTTGTTCAATGGAAAGACTTGTATTTCTTTATTTCATTAAGCTATGGAGAAATAATTGTATAAAGGAAAACTTTTCATGTGAGAAATTAACTTAATAATCCTTTTTAATTTAATATCCTGTTTAATATCTTTATGGATGATCTGGATGAGGAGATAGAGTCCACCATCAGTAAGTTTGCAGACAATACCAAGTTGGGGGCAGGTGTTAATCTATTGGAGGCTAGGAGGGCTCTGCAGAGGGACCTTGACAGTCTGGACAGATGGACAGAGTCCAACAGGATGGCAGTCGAGAAGTCCAAGTGCCTGATTCTGCACTTTAGTCACAGCAACCCCATGCAGTGCTACAGGCTGGGGTCAGAGTGGCTGGAGAGCAGCCAGGCAGAGAGGGATCTGGGGGCACTGGTTGACAGCAGCTGAACATGAGCCAGCAGTGTGCCCAGGTGGCCAAGAAGGCCAATGGCATCCTGGCCTGCATCAGCAACAGTGTGGCCATCAGGAGCAGGGAAGTCATTCTGGCCTGTGCTCAGCACTGGTTAGACCACACCTTGAGTGCTGTGTCCAGTCCTGGGCTCCTCAATTTAAGAAGGACATTGAGATACTTGAACGCATCCAGAGAAGGGCAACGAGGCTGGGGAGAGGTCTGGAACACAGCTTTTTGAGGAGACATTGAGTGAGCTGGGGGTGTTTAGCCTGGAAAAGAGGAGGTTCAGGGGAGACCTCATTGCTCTCTACAACTACCTGAAGGGAGGTTGTAGCCAGGTGGGGGTTGGGCTCTCCTCCCAGGCACCCAGAGGCAGGACAAGAGGACACAGTCTCAAGCTGTGCCAGGGGAAGTTAAGGCTCGAGGTGAGGAAAAAATTATTCCCAGAAAGTAATTGGCCAATTGGAATGTGCTGCCCAGGGAGGTGGTGGAATCACTGTCCCTGGAGGTGTTCAAAAAAAGCTTGAATGTGGCACTTGGAGCCATGGTTTAGTTGTCAGGAGGTGTTAGGTGATAGGCTGGACTTGATGATCTCTGAGGTCTTTTCCAACCTGGTTGGTTCTGTTATTCTGTGATTAAGTTGGGAGATTGGGACATTCACATAGTTATGCATATCAATTTTAAATTAAGGAATTGCTGTTGTTGCTCTGTGTGTTAAAATGGAAGGTTATGATGGTGTCTACATGAATAGTTGAACTGGATTTCCATTGCTCAGTAAAGTATTAGACCATCTTGTATGCACGTGAGTTTTTTCCTAGAATCCATTCCAGACCAGAATCTAGACTAGCCAGCTGGATGTGTATGACTAACAAGAGACTAAATGTCAGCTGGAAGCAAGGGATGCCTCCCAGAGGGACATGGAAGGCTTGAAGTGTGGGCCCAAACTAATCTCATGAAGCTCAACAAGGCCAAGTGCAAGGTCATACACCTGGCTTGGGGTAATCCCAAGCACAGATATAAGGTGGGCAAGGAATGGCTCATGATCAGTTCCAAGAAGGACTTGGGGGTGTTGTTTGATGAAAAACTAAATGTGAGCTGGTGATGCACACTTGCAGCCTAGGAAACCAACTCTATCCTGAGCTGCAAAGAGAGACGTGATCAGCAGGATGAGGGAAGTGATTCACCTCCGTTAATCTGCTCTCATGAGACCCCACCTGGAGTACTATATCCAGTCCATGTGCCTCCTACACAAGGACTGCTGAAGGATGTCCAGAGTAGGTCCATGAAGATGATCAGAGGACTGGAACACCTCCTTTACGGGGACAGACTGCAAGAGTTGGGGCTGTTCAGCATGGAGAAAAGAAGGCTCTAGGGAGACCTTATTGCAGGCTTCCGGTAGCTGAAAGGAACCTACAAGAAAGCTGGGAAGGGACTTTTTGCAAGGACTTATGATAGGGTGTGAGGAAATGGATTGAATCTTGAGGAGGGCAGTTTTAGACTGCAGATTCTTTTACAGCAAGGGTGGTGAGACACTGGCACAAGTTTCCCAGTGAGGTAGTGCATGACTCCTCCCTGCAGGTGTTCAAGGCCAGGCTAGATGAGGCCATGAACAACCTGATCTAGTGGGAGATGTCCCTGCCCATGGCAGGGGAGTTGTAACTTGATGCTCCTTAAGGTCCTTTCCAACCCAAAGCTCTGTGTGAATCTATGAATATCTTCTAAACAAGTCATGTGCAGCAGATTAGTCACTGTTGGGAGACAAAGCTATGGAGATAAAATATATTTTATTCTATTTTTAAAATGTATCTGTATAATCTTCCAGGAGTCAACAAATCTTTAAAATATTTTTCTACTTTTTGCTGTCTTTGTAGAGGTTGTCATGTTTCTTCTCTATTATTTGTCTAAAACTGATTCTAAGTAATTCAGGGAACAGGATTGAAAGAGAATTTGAATCCAAGAAAAACAGTTCACAAAGGAAAGTTGATACCTGAGTGGAAAAGCATGTTATGGGAGACAGTGTCAACAGTCTTACTAAGGTCAAGGTAGACTACACCCCCTGCTCTCCCTGCAGCTACCCATTCTGTTGTGGCATCACAGAAGGCTATCAGATTAGTCAAGCAGGATTTCCCCTTGGCGAATCCATGCTGACTACTCCTGATAACCTTCTTTTCTCCCAACTGCCCAGAGATGACCTCCAGAATGAGTTGCTCCATTGTTTTTCCTGGGATGGAGGTGAGGCTCACTGCTCTGTAGTTTCCTGGAACCTCTTTCTTGCCCATTTTGAAGACTAGAGTGACATTGGCTCTCCTCCAGTCCTCAGCACCTCTCCTGTCTGCCAGGATTTTGCAAAAAAATGATGGAGAGTAGTAGATGAAATGGTAGACTCTTGGATGAATATTTCTAGTTAAGAGACACATTAAAGTTGCTTCTTGCCTTTTCCTTTTCCTCCTTCCCACAAAAGACATAAAGAACTGCAGTGAAAAATAAGCCCATGAGTAAATAAACATTCAGAGGACTTAACAACACATCACCCCAAAGGAAAGAAATGCAGAGAAGGCAATTCAAAAGAACAATCACCCTTATCAGGAGTAGGTGACAGACAGTGATCAGTGACAGATTAGCTTCATTAAGGCAATCAGACCAGAATATGAGAAGGATTTCTGGATAAACATTGTTAGCTTGCTTCTGTGATTGTTACTTATGAAGGCTAAATTTCATAAGCACCCAGTTTATTGACCAACCATCCTTATATACCTTCTGTTAATTATCCTTCTACATTTTAACACCTCAGACTCTCTTGAGAAAATGTAAAGAGGCATTGTAACAGGGTGAAAAGACCTGCTTTCCCCCCAAAATTGTTGTAACTGAAAACAAGGAAACAAGAATGCAGAAGCTGTGTGTGTGGCTTAGAACTTGGTGGTCCAGAATTTTTACATTGACAAAGGAGGAGGTTGCCTATTTTGTTGCTGACTATTTTGTTTAAGCAGCCCAGGATTCCTTAAGCAATGCTTGTATTTTGAGTTTCTCTTCAACCTAAAATGAAACAGTCAGAAAGATATAGTTTAGGAAGTGCCTTAGGTATGACATCCAGTCACAGCCCTCCGAGATCCAGTGCTGCACTCATTTACCAAAAACCTTAGATAGAACCAGAGAGGTTTTGTTGAAATTAAAGTCATCCAGACATCATCCCAGGTATTCTGCAACTGAGAAGATGTGAAAGTTGGTCTACTTTTTTTCCCCCTTCTTCTTCACTCTTTTCTTTTTCCAGAACAACAGGGAGAGTTGTTCTCAACTGGCAACCGAACTCCCACTCAGTCATTCTCTGGTTCCCTCTGCCTCAGTGGGACACGGTAAAAAGGGGAGAAACAGGAACGAGAAATATATTGGATCACGAAGAAGACAGGATCACTCATCAATTACCATTGTGGACAAAACAGACTTGATTTGGGATAAATTCATTTATTGATAATCAAAATAAATATGCAATTGCTGATTTGGGTTTTAGAAAGAACAGGGCAGTTAACCAAACATTTCGGTATTGAGATAAACACTTTCTCTTCCCTTCCATGCTCAACTTCTTGCCAAATTCCTCTCCTTCCTCCTTGTTACTGCTGTAGGTTGCACAATCCCTTTAGTAAGAGAGCACACCATGCAGAATTGAGGGCTGGGAGGTGTTACAGTGAGTACATAGTGGTTTCTCTCTGCCATTCCTTACTTCACACTCTGCTCTGATGTGAGTTCTCCAAGAACAATCCCTTTAGGGATCAGGAGCAGTTCTTAAATGGAGCACCTCCTTCTCTGACTTTAATGACACTGTTGACGTTACTTACTATTTTGTTCCATCCTCCTTTTTCTCCTCAGCACAGTCTGACTTTTTAAAAATATGTTTTCCCAGAGGTATCATACATGTGGCTGATGACTCAGTGTTGGCCACTGGTGGACCTGTTGTAGAGCCAGATGGAACTGGCTGTGTCCAGCACAGGGAAATACTCAACCTCTTTCCACAGAGAACTCCACTGCAGCTTCCAGACTACTAAAACTTTCCTTTCTTTTCTTCCCTTTTTCCTTTCCTTTTCCTTTTCCTTTTCCTTTTCCCTTTCCTTTTCCTTTTCCTTTTCCCTTTCCTTTTCCTTTTCCTTTTCC
>VXBD01007097.1:68641-104606 GCA_013399975.1 Indicator maculatus
TTTCCTTTCCTTTCCTTTCCTTTCCTTTCCTTTCCTTTCCTTTCCTTTCCTTTCCTTTCCTTTCCTTTCCTTTCCTTTCCTTTCCTTTCCTTTCCTTATTGAGCTTATTATCAAAAGTAAATGGAGTTTGTTCTTCATTTTAGTGAGTGCCATGATGGTGCTGTTTAAAATAATCTGATCTTTTACAACACAGAAATAATGTTTTGGTAAATTCTAAACAGGTCTCTCACAACTGGCTGGACAGAAGTAGAATATTATTTAAAATTTTGCTTTGTTTTCTTCTTGATGCCAGTCCTCTCTAAAATTTGGACAAACAAATCCTCTTACTGCATGACTTTATGAGCAGTTTCAACAGACAGTATGTTCTTTGTACCAGTGCAGCAGAGGAAAGCATCTGAGTTTGGGTTGAACTATTTTCACTCGTTATTTTTTTTTTAATTGAGTGTATCTTACAGTTTGAGGATGCTTAGAATTCTAGCCTGGTACTTCAGTGATAAAAAGCGACAGGATGTGGCTGATACAGGAATCAGCTATTTTTGTATAAAACTCCTGAAGTGCGATCTAATTCTAAGTATTCTTCTCCATTTTATTTCTGAAGCTGCTTGTCAGATTTGAATAACACATGATTAATAATTTGCCACATTGTATTTATACATTCTTTTACAATAGATGCATGAAAAGGAAGAAGAAAATGAAAGGAGCAGGGGAGGGGAAGAATCAGCAGCTTGAGCTACATAGAAGCAAAAGTGTGCTTCCATGGTAGACACTGCAACAAAGGTATGAGCTGGTAGTGATGATAACTTCTCTGCTAATCTACCTGTGTATAATATGTAGGCATTAATTTCTATATTCCTCTATTTTCATACATGGTCTTTTATTTCTTGCTGAAGTGAATCATAGGCAAGATTGTTGTAACTTGTGGTAGTTTTAGGCTATGCCTGGAAAATTTTCCACAGATCTTGAATGGAAAGTGGTACAATGTAAATAAACTGCCCTTGGACATAAAAAGGAAAATAATGCTAAATTCTAAATACTCCCATTGGATAGATTAGCAACATAAGGTAGTTGTGTAAACTACTTTCTCTCTTTTTGGCTTTCCTTGTTCTGACAGATACTAGCTGCTGGCTTCTGCTGGCTTTGCTGACCTTGGCTGCATTGCTTTGTTGTGACTGAGTATTAACAAACAACTCGCTGCTCTTCTCTCTCCTTTACCATGTACAGGGAGGGAAGGGAACAGGGAAGGGGAAGCTGTTGGTTGCCTCCTGATTTGTCCAGGGGGATTCTTGTGCTGTTTATAAATTGTACGTATATGTAAATATTGTATATTTTGTACATTTTCACTGCATTTCATATTTAGATTGTAGTTTTGCTTGTAAATACAGCTTCATTTGCTTTCTAACTGAGCTTGTCTGGTGATTTTGTGTTGGGAGGAGTTTTCAACCCACCACATAGCTGCATTAGGATTAAGGTTAGACTGCTTATTTATGCTAAAATATGTGCAGCACAATGAGAATAGAAACCAGTTTAAAAGTCAATACAAGGTATGTTTTTCCCAGATAGGATACAATGTAGTTAGCAATATGGACCAATGCCTTTGGCTGAGTTGGAACTTCTGTTTTCTTGGCATGATTTGCATTTACTTCCAACCAGAGCAAAATAATGCTGTCAATCGACTTCATTACATTTTACAAATATAAACTCTCAGTTAAGCTGCCTTGAAGTACTAGTGCTGGTTCTTCACTTGTGACATATTGAAGTAACCACCACATCTAGCTTTTATCCCACTAAGGATTGCTGCCAGTAAATTATTTTTAATTACTTAAAATTTATAAACTTCCAAAATCTTCCTCTTGGAGCTTGAAAAGTACTCAGAGAAGACTATGAAAAAAAAATTGTCAATTTTCACAATGCTCTTAGGGTGCAGGATTTATAGTGCAAAAAAACTGAAAATCCTGAAACAAGTCTTTATGTTGGGGAACTTTAAAAGGACATGGTAGAGCTTTACAGTTTTAGCTGTAGCGATCATTCTGTTCATCCTCCCAGACAGAAAAAAGCCTCTGAAATCTCCATACTATTCATCTCTGCATCATGTAATGAGGCTCACCTAGCTCAGTATTTAGTGTTCAGTGGTCGCCATATCTACGTTTCTCAAAGATAGGAAAAAGAATAACATGTTCATGGAATAATATGCTTAAAGGATGTTTTACCCCTCACTACCAGTAGATGTTTTGTTATCTTTAGTCTGGCTACATGAATATATTGGTAGGATCATAGAATGACAGATTTTTTATGTTGGAAAAGACTTTGAGAATCATTGAGTCCAACTGTAAACCTAATACTTCCAAGTCTATCACTAAGCCATGTCCCAAAGTGCCACACATACCTTTTAAATACCTCCAGGGATGGTGGCTCAATCACTCCCCTGGGAAGCCTGTTCCAGGGCCTGATAACCCTTTGCTTAAAGAACTTTTTCCTAATAGCCAATCTAAACCTCTCTTGGTGTATATTTGAGGTTGTTTCCTCTTACGCTATTGCTTGCTCCTTGGGAAAAGAGAGTGATTCCCTCCTTACTAGAAGCCTCTTTCAGGTAGCTGTAGAGAGCATTAAGGTCTCCTCTCAGTCTCCTTTTCTCCAGACTTAACAATCCTTGTTTCCTCAGCCACTCTCTTAAGACCTGACCTCTAGACGCTTCACCAGCTTTGTTTCCCTTCTTTGGACACACTCCAACATTTCTTTTAGTGAGAGGCCCAAAATTGCACACAGTGTTCAAGGTGTGACCTCGTGAAAGCTGAGTAGAAGGGGACAATCACTTCCATAGTTCTGTTGACCACACAGACACAAGCCTTCAAAAATTTATCTTCTATTAATGATTTATAGATTTTGTCCTACATCTGGGGAGGAATAACAGCAGGCCCTAATACAGGTCAGGGACTGTCCTGCTGGAAAGCAGCTCCATGGAGAAAGACCTTGGAGTGCTGGTGGACAGCAAGTTCTGCATGGAACAACAATGTGCCCTTGTGACCAAGAGAGCCAATGGGATCCTGGGATGTATCAAGAAAGGTGTGTCCAGCAGTGCTAGGGAAGTTCTTCTACCTCTCTACTCTGCCCTGCTGAGACCACACCTGCAATACTCTGTCCAGTTTGGGGCTCCCCAGTTCAAGAGAGACAGAGACCTTCTGGAGAGAATCCAACGAAGAGTCACAAGGATGCTTAGGGGACTTGAGCATCTCCCCTGTGAAGAGAGACTGAGAGCCCTGGGGCTGTTTTTTGTTGTTAAGACCCTACCATATAATGAATCTTCAAAACCTATGCTAATAGAAGTGTCACTGGAAGACCCTTCAACAGCAGGTGAAACCTGGGCAGAGCAAAGGACTCACCAGCATACACATCCTGCCTTCCCAGTGTTGTGTTTATCCACTGAAATAGCTTTCACCAACACTAGTTAGGTGATTTCTGTGCTGACTCAGCAGCAGTACTTGTGCCACTTTCCTGACTGACATTACTTCTACTTTTTTTGTTTGTTTGCTTGTTTTCGATTACCAGAGATAGCTGTGATTGTTTTAAAACATTTCTGTCACTTTACCTGATTCTTAGAATCATAGAATCATAGAATGCATCAGGTTCAATGGGATCCTCAAAGGTCATCTTGTTCAACTCCCCTGCAGTGATCAGGGGATGTCTTTAACTAGATCAGGTTGCTCAGGACCCCATCAAGTTTGACCCTGAATGTCTCCAGGGATGAGACCTCCACCACCTCTCTGGGCAACCTGTTCCCGTATTTCACTACTGTCTTTGTAAAGAACTTCCTCCTGTCTAACCTAATCTACCCTGCTCTGGTTTAAAACCATTGTCCCTCATCTCATCGCTCCATGCCCTTGTAAAGAATCCCTCCCTAGCTTTCTTGTAGTTTCCTCTTTACATATTGAAATGCTGCTATAAAGTCTCTTCAGAGACTTCTCTGGGCTGAACAACCACAACTCTCTTAGCCTGTCTTCATGTGAAAGGTGTTCCAGGTGCTTCTTACTGTCCTACAGCTGGGAAGTCAGAACCCTCAAGACTGACCTGGTGATACAGATTGTGCAAGTGCTTCTCATCCGCTTCAGCAATGTTGTATGGTTTAGTAGATTGAATTGCTGAAACAGAATACAGAAAACTATACAGAAATCCCCAACAAAATCTGCATAAATAGAATGTTTTAGAATTTTGCAATGAGAATGTTTCAAATAGAGACTGTATTATTGCATGTGCAATGGCAAATCTTTCTGAGCTCTCAAATGTGACTTCTTGTTACAGAGGCACCCACAAAATGGACAACAAGAGCTACCCAAAAATGTGGATTTATTCTGAACAAAATTACTTGGCAGTCCTTTCGATACAACTGAATTACAAGTTTGGATGTCAGTTGGGAATGTACTACTACACAACCGATTAACCTTTAACCTTAAGCTTTAAGGAATATTCCTCCTAGAAAGATGAACCAAAATGTGCTTGCACTCACTCATAAAGGAGAAACCTCCCACTTAAGGGTACCCAAAATATGCACTCACCAAAAGGAAGAGTGAGGACTCATTCCATCCCTGGAAGTATGTTTAGATGGCATTCCATTCTATGGCAGACAAGATCCAACTGCAAGGCCACTTGCTTTGAGGGCAATCCACTCAAAATGGCTCTGTAGGAGAACTCCGTTTATTCTCTAAGTTGAGTGTGTTCTGGGATCATTTCTAACTAGTTGGTGGGCTGAGCTCACACAACCACACAAAAGCAGGGGAAAAGCATGGGCATGGAGGCACTGCTTAATGTCTTGAAGGTGTCGAGATGATCTTAATCAGCCTCAGCCTTTTGTCAGCCTGTCTTTTGTGTTTGTGTCAAGACATATTTGCCACACTCTCATCTTACAGCATAACATGGTGACTTTCTTTTCCTAAGAAAGTATTTAGCCTAATTTTACTAGTTCAGTGAAAATACTTGAAGAACCACATACTCCTACACAACTGCCTGTGTTTTTTATGGGCTGCATATTTCCAAGGTCTACCAAAAGCTTAGTCTGATGAAGGAGGAAAAGTGACTAATGAAAATAAAATAAAATAACTAAAATAAAGTAAAATTTAAAATATTAGTCACTGCTTTTATACATGTCTAGGGTAGACATTGGTATTATTGGTAGCAACTACTTGTCAGCAGGAAAAGTGTGAAGAGAGCATATTATCCATTTGCTTTGTTCATCTAGTGAGAAAAAGAACTCTATTGCCATTAGCAGGTTTGTCTGTAACTGCATATTCTGTGCACATCTTCATGACAATGGCTTAGATAGTTATATTATTGAACTTTTTATTTAACCATAGTAGAGAACATTTCATTTACCAAAAGACAAGCAACTTTAAGGTCACTATTTTGTTAAACAAATTAATAATAGAGCATTGATTCCCAGATGTCTCCTTAAGGTTCATAATAATGAATCAGTGACAATTTAATGTGGCCAATAAAATAATTTATTTTAATAATAGATATACTTAGTTTATCTTTCATACTGTTTAGAGTGATGATTTTGGCTCAATGTGCTACTTTTGTTTCTCTTTATTTTCTTATATTCTCTTCAAATGTTGATAAAACTATTTGAAGTAAAAGCCCTAAAGTTGAGCTGCAAACTTCAGGTCAAACTACTCTTCCATTCCACCTGTGGAGGCTATTGCTGAGGAGAGCAGTGTTCTTGAACTTCCATATTAGAAGAGTTCATCACAAACAAAATGAGGATGACATAAAAGGAATTTTGTTCAATAGTCTTTATTTTTCAGTATTGTATTTGTCCTATGGGTTAGGAGCCTTAGAATGGGAACAACCTTTGTAGTTAGACAAATCTCATTCAGAAGCAGGAGCAACCTGTATCTAACACCTCCTCCTGTGATGTGTGATGAGATCTTCAGTGCATTCCAGGTACTCTGCATTTCTAGAACCCAAGCAGTGCCAGATATCCTGCCCTCATGCACAGTGTAAACTCAGCAGGTCCATTCAGCTGTTTCCTGTCTATTTTGTCAGTGCTTAACCCCATTGAGAGGGGCCACATATGGACAAAATACACCTTGTGTCTGATTCACCAAAGAAAAAAAAATTGAGGTGTTTTGGTAGATATGATAACACCTATTTCTAATGAAGTATGAATTCCTCTTTTGCCTGTTATGATGAATAAGCACCATTTTGAAACCTAAACCAGTGTTGGTTAAAGTCCAAAAACTGAAGTTGGTGAGAAAATTTGGCACTTGTTTTGTAAAGAAATATAGTTGCTGAGTATTTGAAGGGTCTGTCAATTTGATATTAAAAGCAATTATCAGCAATTAACGTAGTCTTCTATCAGAAGTAATAAAAAGATACCTCAACTCACCATCTTCTTTGTTCTGAATTTTATACACAAGGGTTTCATATACAGTAGGTATAAATTCACTTCAAAATCTAAACCATACATAATTTAAATGGTCACAGGTCTTTTTAATGCAGGTCTTTTTGATGGAGATTGTTTTGAGACTTTCCTTCTTCAAAGAGCAACATTAAATAGTTTATTTTAAGCAGCTAGTCATCAAACCCAGCCTTCTCTATTGTTTTTCAAGTTCATAATATTTAAAAAGAGGAAAGAAATGAATAATTTGCTGTGTACATTTTGAGTTCCTTATGAGCCATCATTGTAGGTAGTCCTGTGTGCACATAAGACCTCTTTCTATGTGCAGTGTCAATGTAAAGGAGGTTTTCCATAAGTGAAAATTTAATTTAGTAGTTGCCATTTCTTGTAACTGTTATAACTATATGGAAAATATATTCTGGAATTGTAGCTCTTACTCCAAGTGATCTATCACTGGTAGTTACAAGGAAAATGACTGTATTTGTGAAACTTACAGTCCTGCCCTTAGCTGTAGGATGACAATTGACCGAGAATACTCTTAGAGTTGGGAAGCCAAGCTGAAATACAAACCACTTTCCCTGTTGCTCCTTCCCCATAAAGCCAGGAGAAAAGATAGTCTGATGTAAATAGGACACTGTAAACGTTTAAATTAAGTGAAGAATTTCCTTGTAGCCTCAGCTTGTTTCAGAACAAAGACAGCAATATTTTGTTCTCTGTCACCTCGTAAGGAGCAGTAAGAAATACAGTATTGTCTTTTTTTTTTAAGACAGAAGCATTGGCAAAAAAAAAAAGAATATGATAAAAAAGGGAAAATGAATTAAGATAGTTATTATACTCAAGAAAGAACTTTCTTTTTCTTTTAGCAAATAACTCTATGAAAAGATTGTGACTCATTATTAGAGACCAATTTAAGTTTCTTCTTTCCTATTGTCTTCTTGTATTGCTTAGATTAAGACCACCACAAAAACTATGTATAAACTCTCAAATAAGCAAATGTGTCTACAAACTTTATGGCTGTGAAATCAAATAACTCAATATACAAAAAAGCTCATAACAAAAGCCTGAAGCTATTTATGGTGACTTGCATTAAGCAATTTGCTTTGTGCTTTGTATTGTTTAGCCAATTTACTTTGTGCTCTGTGTTGTTTAGCCAAGCTAATCATGGAGATTAACCTTTAAAAATTTATATTGCAAAGTATGTTGATCCAATTGTTGATTCTTAATGCTTTTAGCTCTATAAACAACATTTGACATTTACCAATAAAAAAAAAAAAAGTTTCTTCTTTGCTATTGTCTTCCTCACAAATGTTCCCCTATTCTGGGGGAAAAAAAAAAAAGGTTTGAATTTTTTTTTTCTTCTCCAGCAGGGCAGTCTTTTTTTTTTTTCTCCCTTGTTTTAGTTGGCTTGTTGGATGGTTGGTTGGGTACATTTTGTTTTGGGGTTTTTTGTCTCTTTGTTTGTTTTTTGGTTTGGGTTTGGGTTTGGTTTGGTTTGGGGTTTTTTGGTTTGGTTTGGTTTTTTCTTAATGGTGAAATAAATGATAACATCAGTGCAGGCATCATTAGAAGTTAAATGTTTTACATTGAAAACTTTTAGGCAGACATTCAGGTTTTTGCACTGGCAATTGTTTTCTCATTTTTATTGAATAAGACAAAAATATTTTAAAGAATAAGTGTGAAAAAAATTGATTCTAGGGTGTGTCTGATCCTAAATCACAGCAGCACTGAATTACATGTGTACGTATGAATCTCCAAGTAGTCCCATTAGTTTTGTTGTGATGCCTCATGTGTTTTTACTTCCTTATGATATGTGTTACCTTCAGGAAATGCTGTAATAGATTTAGGTTTTATCATTCTCATTTTTTACCCCCTTTCTTGGCAGCAGTTCTGAGGTACAGAGCCAATCTTATATTAGTGTGACAGATTTAAAAAAGATATCTATGGCCCAAGCACCATTCCTGGTCCATAAATTTTGCTGAAGAATCTTCAAAAGGCCTTTAAGAAAGTTCATACATATTATGCACCATCTTACATGTGTGAAGTTACAGAGATTAGAAGAATATTGGTCACCATTGAAAAGGAGAAGTTACAGGACAGGCTCTGCAGCAGGACTAATCCTTGATAGTAGTACAAAGGTGCTACAGATCTTCCTTTTTCTTTCATGTAATACAAAAACCGTCATGGGCATTAGAATATGGATTGGGAATATGTTTCAGCTTCACATGACATAACACCTCAAAGTGTGTGAGTTGTATTTAGGTGCCATATACCTCACAATACAAAAGTGTTGCATACTCACCCATGGTTACTCTTCTGTTAAAACCCAAAGCTTTTGGAGCAATCTGAAGACAAAGTCACACACCAAATAAGGTCTTGGGGATGCTGTGAGAAGCATGAGTCATGTAAATGACCACCTCAAAACTAGAATATTTTTGAAGAACTGTTAAGGACATAGGATTTTGAGAGATTTTGGCTTCTGCTACATATAATTTGCCCTTTTAGAAACCTAACACAAAGGATCTTTTCAGGATATAATTTAGCCAAGTTTTTCTCTGTTCATGTTAAATCCAAAACAGAACTGAGCCAGGGCAGAAAATGACAGCAGTTCCATTCTTCTATCAAATTTCCTTAATTAATACCGAGGAAAAAGTGTGCTACTAGAGCTTAACTTCCATTCTGAGCATTTCTTGGAGCTTCAGGTAAATCTGTGATTTAAAAAACAGCTGCTAAGACACTCCATACAACGTAGAAAATTTGCAAGTACAGCATTTGCTCCTGGCAGGAGGTATTTCTGTTGCTTCCACTCTGGATCTGCAATGAGAAAGTCTGTACAAGCCTCATTAGAAAAATACGGGTTTATTATCATGGGGACAGGGGAAGGAGGACAGCTACTGTATCTCCTTAGTATCTCATGCAAGATTCAGACACTTCTCAAAAGTCCTTCAGATATCTTTTGTCCTTTTTTTTCCACTAACACTGTTGAAGAATAACAGCAGATCCCAGAATATAGCATTTTCCTTGACACCATCCTCTGAGTTTTTACATCGTAGTAGTCTGAATGGTCTAGAATTCTGCTTTTAATTTAATCTGTTTTTAAAATCTTACTTCCTAGTAGTTGATTTATATCTAAGCAGCTAACAGCACAAATGAAAAAACCACAGTATCAATATAACATAGTAATCAGAGGCCAATTTTAACAGTGTGAGGCTAAACTGCTGAAAAATCATGTGTGTCACTGCAGATTGTCTATATGACTAGGCACATACACAGAATAGTCATACAAGATATATGCACACAGTAAACATATGAAACACATGCTGTTAAACATTTGGGTTCAGTTAAGACCAATGGAAACTGAAGTTCCTGAGCTCCACAAGAGAGATTAGCACTGCATCTAGCCAGAGACATCCATTTCACAAGGAAAATGCACCCTTCTCTCCAGAGCTCAGAACATTTGGCTCCATAGGTGTGTTGAGAAAATGAGACTTCAAAAAACCTCTTAATTATTTTTCATTTACTTCCTCTTCGCTCTGCAACATTTGGCTTAATTCAGAACATTTTAATGGGGACTATTTCTGTTTTCTTTGCCAATAGACTGATAAACTACTATTGTTATGGAGCAAAACCTGGTCAAAATAATCCCAGTGAGTCATTAATTTTGTGTTAAGTAAAACTTTTTTTTTTTTCACTTTTACTTTTTCTCCTTTGGTTTATGCCAGATTTGTCTATATTAGACAAAACTTCTACTGTCTTTTCTGCTGCTAAAATGAAAGAAAAGTAACTATTCCCAGCCAAGGCTATAGTACAGAATGTATGATAAAGGGAAATAAGATTTAGACAAATCCTTCTGCAAAGCATTAGTGATTCAGTTACACTATTTATTTTCTATGCTTCGAAATCATTGAGAAAATACTTCAGAATTATGGGCATTTTGAAATGAAACATTAGGCCAGTAGGCCACAGACTAGTGAGATACTAAACAGAATTTTTTACTTCCTTCTCATTACTTACAAAATGAGGAGAAATCACGCAGCTGACCACACTGCAGCTACTTAATGATGCTGTAAATAGATCATAATAAGCATGCAGTGTACTTGATAGTGCTGACAAATGAAAGGGTGTAGATTGTTCAGTGTCAGTGAAAGGAGGGGAAAAAGAAAACAACCTTCCTGATTGCAGATGCAAATGGTAGCAATTTTTCATTCCTGCATTAATGAATGTAATTCATGTAATGCATATTACTTCATTCTGATGTTCCGTTCACAGACATAAAGTATTTTAATTCGTGAGTAATGACAATTTACTTCAAGAAAAAGCAAAGAACGACACTTCTTTGGCCATGTAGAAGGAGCTGTGCTGCAAATACAGTTTTTCAGTATAATAAATCCACTTTGCTAAAACTCTTTACCAAAGGAATATGCTTAGAACCATTTGTCTGCTTTCCCCTTCTAACCTTCCTTTACATGTAGCATTTGCCTGCAAACCAGCATTTTACAACCTCTAGTGTTCAAATCACCTCTTCTATAAGCATTACAAATAAAAAGAACTTTCAATATCTGAGTTCCAGCACACCATACACAAAACAAAAATGATTCATTGTCTAGAGACCATAACAAATTTTAATGTGCATTTACAGAGTAAACAGAGGGCTGGATGGAGTTAAACCAGTGGAAGTGAAGGAATGCATTATAAAATCCACACAGTACTGAACTGCAAACTAGAGGGTGGTGTTTTTTAAAAAAAAAAAAAAAAAACAAAGAAAAAAGGAAAGGAAAGATGTCTACTGGTGGCATGACATACAGATAATATTAAAAACTGGCTTGCATGGGACAAAGGTATGTGCACTCTGAAGTTGTATCACACAGATTGTAAGCAGCTTACAGAATTTAAGTTAGTCTTGCATATACAGGAGTTGCAACATTAAAGAAAACACACTGAGACATAGAATGCACATAAACACACACACACAAAAAAAGTGTATGTGTATATATATATATATATATATAAAAAAAAAACCCTCTACATGATCATCAGGGGCTGGCCCAAATCTGTAACTGTCACCAGTGAATGAGAAACAAACAAAATGTGACAGGAAAAAAAAAGCACCACCGAAAAACCCAAACAAACCACCCCAAAAAAAAAAGAAACAAACAAACAAACAAAAAAAAAAAACCAGGGGAAAAGAAAAATATTCCCCCATACAAATGATGAGAAAAATATCTTCTTTTCTTGTCCAGGAGACAGTCTGTTTATCTGCTTTGTAGAACCTTTATTTTCTCCTCCCTATTCCTTATTAAAGAAAAGAAAAAAAAAAGATTTTTTTTTCATAAAGTTTTTGGAGTATTTTATTTGAGTTGATGTTAAATCACTACGTTTTGTTTCATTATTTGGTCTCTGCTTGCTTCCAGGCTGAATTGGTTCTTTCAGCACAGGAAACCAAATGTCATCCTTGGTTAATTCTGTAATACTGATCACTCGCAGGCCAAGCCCTGAGAAGTCAAGGATGAGGCTTCTCCTTGCTGAAAGAAAACTGAGTTTTGCTGTTACAAACCTTTTGATTACATCACACCAATTCTCTTCAAACAAAAGATAAGCAAAACGCCGAAGAAAAGAAGGTATAGAAGGAAAACGTGTGGTATCCTCTTCTTTTTATATTACATTATATTATATTGTATTATATCCTATGAATTATTTATTTTCATATTTTTGTTTGTACTTCCTGAAGAAGGTGCTCCTTGTGTAGAGATTTAGAGTACCCTGGGTGCAGAGTGGTGGTTGGAGGTTAGGGTCAGCTTTGCTGTCCGCTCCGTGGATTTTACAGGCGATTTGCTCTTTGCTTTAAGAAGAGAAAGTGATATTGGAAAATGTCAGCACTTTTAGATTAAAGCAAAGCACCGTTCACAAAGCCACAAACAAGAAGCAGGACAGAAAGTCCATGGCTTGTAGCTATCCTCGCACCTGCGGAAGAAGTTATAAGATATTCGCTCATCTTGAAGGTTTCCAATGCTCCTTATAAGGCTGTTTTAAACACATACATTTATATACTTAATTATCTCGCCAGGTTGGCTCTGGTGCCCATGAATGTCTTGGCATGCACTGCAAACAACAACACATACAAAGCATTTCAGTCCCAGGGAGGTGAGTATTTTTTGTTTTGCTTTGCTTTTGATTCTTGTCTGTCTTTTTAAACAACATCCAGGTGCCCAAAGGAACAAACTGAAACACTTCCCACCTCAGAATGGTCTCTGCAAAATCATTTCCAGCACCATACCTTTGACTGCCCACAACAAAGTAATCTAGTAGCTAAAGAGTGTTCCCTTGCAAAACAGAGGAGATACTGGCAAATGTCTGTGCTGTTTGAAACACAGGGAATAAAATACTGAAAGCTTTGAAGCATTTGTTTTTGAGAAATCACATTTTCCTAGATCTTTTTTTCTTTTAAAACAATTTATGAAAGTAATGATACATATCATTATTGTAACGATATCTATCATTATACCTAAAAGCCTTGTATTTTAAATACTTAAGTATGTTATCTGAATAAAAGCATTCAAAATCAGACTCAAGTGAAATGTTTGCACACCAAATACACGTGAATATGCAGATTTCTTACATACCAAGTCTCAGTGGTTGATAATTCCCTGTTTCCTAAAGAATTACGTTCAGAATTTGAAAGATATTATTGAGGTGAAAACCATAAATTTAATTTGGTTGCACTGTAAATGAAAGGTCCAATTATAAGAGGTTTGTGCATGATTAATAGATTTTATAGATGTGCTGTATACTGGAAAAGGATAAATGTTATCAATGGATACAGACATCAGTTCTATTCAAAGTAATATTGGTATTATAAATGGTCCATAATATTGTTGGACATGTAATAAGTCTTTGGTTTGGCTTTTTTGTTTGGTTGGTTTTGTTTGTTTGGGATTTTGTTTGTTTATTTGTTTGGTTTTAATCTATTAATCATGTATAAGCTGGGTTTTTTTTAAAGAATTTAATATTAAGGTGAATGTTGGATATTGTCGTAGCCCAACTAAATGTTTCTCACCAAGAATACACACAGTGAAAATTAAATCTCAAGGCAGTTTTCAAACATTTATCAATAAAATATTTCTCTATATCTACCAATTATGTTTGCAAGCATAGAAAGAAGTATTTCTGTTCCTCTTTAGTAAATTTTTCCCTTCAAAAATTAGGATTAAACTAAGCCCCATATCTCTAGGCACTGCTTCTTCTAGTAAATACCTGGTGTGAAATGTTGCATGCATAGTAGTTGCCATAAAAGACTCTTAGTTCTTTCTCACGTACATAGAACTCCTGAGTAACATTGATATTTCAATTGTCCATATGTGAATTTACTTTCTAAATGAATACTGACATTTAAATGGAAGCATGTCTCAAAGACATGACCAAGATTTTCAATGGCATTCCTACTGAACATAGACAGGAGTGGCAAACCTACTTTTCCCCATCTGATAGCACCAGCCTACTTGTACTATATGGTAGCAGTTCGCTGGGCTTCTCAAAACACTTGCTCTGTTATTTGGAACAAGCAAGCAGACAAGCAAATTTGCTGTAATTTCTTCCTGTGTGTTGTTCTCATATAGGTATCATTTGCAAGCTTGTGCCCAAAGATCAAATTCAGTTTCTGATTTTGGTTTTATTGCAGCATGACTTTGTTCTCTCTTTTTTACAAGGTGTAAAATTTGTCATTTGACAGACTTGTTATACTTTTCTTTCCCTGACAAGAACTTAATTAGAACCTTTGTTTGTGTTACACCATTTAATGATTTTTCTTTCCTTTTTTGCTTCTTTTATTTAATGTAAATATTTTTGATTTAACTAGAGAAACACCCAGCTCAAGACAATTTTAAATAGGTCTTTGGAATACATTTCTTCCCCTTAAAATGTGTGCAATGCAAATAAGAATAAATACTCAGAAGAATCTCGTGGATATTTTTCTTTTAGAGAGCTTTTTTTAACAATTAATTGCATAATTTGAGAATTTGAAAGCTGTAATGTGTTAAAGAGAAATAATAAGATATAAAACAGATTTGACAAACTATTTCCTGGTGGAAAAAATATCACTGTAATATTTGTAGGCAAAGCATTATTTGGTTTTTGTTTGGTTTTGCTTGTTTCTTTCAGCATGAAAATCTGTAGATCCCCAAATATGTATTGCATACATACTGATAACCTTTTTATTCATAATGTTCAGTCTCTGTATAAGCCACAACCTCCCTCCAATTCATGTCACATGTTTTACATGCATGTTCTTCTGGACCAAGTGGGTGTTTCTTTATCTTACAAAGGACTTAGGTTAGAGGACATGCAGTAAGTACAAAGCAATACTGAATACACAGGGAAAATTTAGGTGAAATACAGCTTTCAAGCAATTAGGACTGTAAATCACTGTCAGAAACAGTATCTTCTGTATTGTTCTGGGAACTAATTAGTAGATCCTAATCTTGTATCAGGTCTCTCTTTACTGGTTTAGTTTTTAAAACACTGTCTAACCTAAACCGATAGTTTCACCAATATATCATCTGAAATAAAACTGACTTGCAGTATACAGTGGCATACATGACTGTTAGGTACACTCTCATCATTTCATTGATCCCTTTGAAATACAACTGGAGTTTAAATATATTCAGGACTTTTCACTTTTCACTTCAGGACACCTGAAGATATGTAAAAGAACCTTACTTTTTTCCTCTCATGAACTCCAGTATTAATATTTGGAAACTGAAAATGTTGTGTAACAACATTGCAAACACAAAGCCAGCCTTTTTAGATATTTTTTCCTTTTTCTGTTCTGTCACATTTGCTCATATTCTACTATTTTTGTTGCCATCATAATAAAGGACAAGCAAACAGAAGTAGTCAGAAATTTCCATTTTGACTGGGAATTTAAATCATAGAATGTTCAAATCAGAGATTTACTTTCATTATTTTCAGACTTAAGACAAAGGTAAAGTACAGCTTAGAATCAGAATCCAACATGACCTGGACAGGCTGAGAGCTGGGTGCAGGTAAGCCTTGTGAAGTTTAATAAGGACAAGTGCAGGGTCCTACATCTGGGGAGAAATAACAGCAGGCACCAGGACAGGTTAGGGACTGCCCTGCTGGAGAGCAGCTCCACAGAGAAAGACCTTGGAGTGCTGGTGGACAGCAAGTTCTGCATGGGACAGCAATGTGCTCTTGTGGCCAGGAGAGTCAATGGGACCCTGGGATGTATCAAGAAAAGTGTGGCCAGGAGGGATAGGGAAGTTCTACCTCTCTACTCTGCCCTGTTGAGACCACACCTGCAATACTCTGTCCAGTTTGGGGCTCCCCAGTTCAAGAGAGACAGAGACCTGCTGGAGAGAATCCAACGGAGAGCCATGAGGATGCTTAGGGGACTTGAGCATCTCCCCTGTGAAGAGAGACTGAGAGCCCTGAAGATGTTTAGTCTGGAGAAGAGAAGACTGAGAGGGGATCTGATCAATGTCTATCAATATCTGAGGGGTGGGTGTCAAGTGGAGGGGGTCAGGCTCTTTTCAGTGGTTCACAGTGATAAGACAAGGACAAGAGGTTCAAACTTGAACAAAGAAGATTTCACCTCAGCATGAAGAAAAACTTCTCTACAGTGAGGGTGACAGAGCCCTGATACAGGATGTCCAGGGGGGTTGTGTAGTCTCCTTCTCTGGAGACTTTCCAAACCCACCTGGATGCATTCCTGTGCAGACTACCCTAAGTGATCCTGCTTTGGCAGGGAGGCTGGACCTGATGATCTCTTGAGGTCCCTTCCAACCTCTGATATACTGTGAGACTGTGAAATGTCTCAAAAATACAGAGTGAACAAATTCAGAGTTTTCATGCAGAAGTACAATTCTGACAGGATGTCATAGTATCCCTGGAACTCTGAGCATGATGATATAAGTAAAAATCTATCAATCTGACTTTAAATTTTGCTAAATCAATGACTCATTTTCCTGCCATTTCTAAAATGATTGTCTAATTAACATAATTGAAGGTAAAAGAAATGTCATTCAAGTTCAATAACACTGGGAAAAACTGGATTACAATTGTGTTAACCTTCAAAGACAGTAACCTGGAAGAAGATTGGTAGTATATGCAAATGTATTATTTCTAATCTATTAGTTATAGTTGGTGTCTGGTTCAGGGAGTCTCATGCTTTGACCTATTAGCCATGGGGATCGAATTAAATTTTTCCTCTGGAAAGCCTCTGTGCTGCCTTTTGTCTCCTGCCACTGACATACTTCCAAAAGAGCAAACGTCCATGAAATACCTAACCTTTTGCCAACAAATGCTGTCTTTGTGTAACAGCCTGAAAGAGTAGCCCATGTCATTAAGCTCTTTGAAACTGTGATTTATTCAAATATGTGGTTGTTTATATATCAGGAAAATATAGAAAAGATCTATTGATAATTTATTATGATCTTAGTGTTCAAAATATTAAGCCAATCTCTGTCATAAATGCTGAACCATGTTCCATGGCTCATAGCACATGGATCAAATAGCTAAAATCAATTTTGTTCTGTGAATGAGATTCATTTTAGAGCATCTCAGTATAAAATAAAGCCTGCAGAATTTATAAATCACTAGCAAACCTTAATTAATCCATAAAGTAGTCATTCATTACATGTCCAAATTGAATGTCCCTTGCTTTTGCTAAGGGATCAGAAAAAATTTTAGGAAGCAAGCAGAAGAAAGGAAATGCTGATTTCATAATATCATCCATTTATTTTCTACAGATGAACAATGCACTGATTTGTAAACTAAGGAGCTGCCTCAGAGCCTGCAGTCCTATTGTGTCCTATTTGTCAGAAGATCTTAGGCAGTTTATCACCTTGAGTCTCAAGCATTTTTCATATACAAGAGTGGAAATTTAGCTTTGTGTTTCCTAAGGTTTGGGAGTTCTTTGGGATGTTACAGCCTCCTGCACTCTGAGGCTCAGTACCTGTCAGAGCCTCTGAAAAACGAACTCTCAGAGTGGCATTTACAACGAGTAGTGGACTGTCATATAAATAACAGAATGAATCTATTAATTCACCAGCACTGCTTTAGTATTTTACTAAACATAAAAGTACCCTTGAGTTTTATTTAATTAGTAAGCCACTGTTCACATGGGAGTACTAATGCCTGACGAGAGTGCTGGGTTTTTGTTGACTGCTCCAGGAGAAATACAGCCAGTCACATAGAAGTCCGTCCTTGGTGCTCTGTATGTATTATGGGATGCCAAAATACACCTGTATATATGTGAAGGTTATATGTTCGGTTTGTACTGAATATGAATTAATTTTGTTGTACTACTGGTTTCTGAAGTCACTTTGGAAGCTTCATTTTGCAGGAGTTTTTGCTAATATTTTCCATCTTTAAGTGTCTGGTTTGTTGTATTGCAATAGTTGTCTTTGCCTTGTAGTGTTACCTTTGAAATAGCCTTACCAGCCTCAGCAGAAGCCATATAAAATAATATTTTTATATTATTTCCATGTAAAGTAAGTAAAAGTTCCATAGATACCTTCCTTAATTTTACTGAAGATATTAAATGAACTACAAATAATTTTGAAAATGGTTGCATTTTTACATCCATATACATAGGTGAAACCAAGTATGATTAATTTTATTGGAAGTACTATTTGAATATGTCTCACACTTTGGTTGGTTGGTTGGTTTGGTTTGTTTAAATAGATTTTTCCTCTCTGGCTTATCAATTGCTGTAATTTTTACTTTTCAGCATTTCTGAAAGCTTAGTTACCTATATTCCTCCTCTACTGCTGGAATATGTGCACATATTCAGGAAGAAAAATTTCCTTCCACAAATGTAAGTCTCCCTTTTCCTCCTCAAGGGAATTCTCACTTTTGCTTAAGATTCTATCACTGCTGTTAGTTGTTGTGCAACTAAATGACAAAAGATTAGCAGTATCATCTTCAAGCCTCCCAATGTAGGTACATTTTCTTACTCTTCCAGTCCATCTTTTGCCATTTCCTCTACAGTAATCAGCCTTAAACAGTGTGAATTGCCTGGTACTGTCTTGGGCAAACATACTACACGGGGCAAATTAATTAATCTAACATGCCAGAAGAAAAGTTCTGAATTCCTGATTTATGTATTGGGCTTGTATTTTGGAAGAAAACTACTACTTCTAAATTGATGGAAATTTACAATGGGTTTTGTATTGAATTTCCCTGAAGTCCACTTGGAATTTCTGACCAGCATATTCATCTACTCCTCTGCTGTGTGTTCCTTTTTCTGCCAGCGTTGCCCAAAAGAGCAGCTGAGGAAGAGTGATAGGTTCCTAGGCTGATGACTATTAATTGGCTGTCGCCAAGTAGAGTGCCCAGGTGAATAGGGGTATTCAGTCCTTCCACAGGGTAAAAGAAAGCAACAAATTTTCCATCCCGGAGTGGAGGAGAAAATTGTGCCATTGATTTGACTCACAAGAACTCCTGCAGCTGTTCCTGGGCTAAGACAGATCACAACAATTAACTTGCTGACAATTATATCTAAAGTCATGTTCTAACACAAACTGGAGATGGAAATATTTGGCAGGCAAAAAAACAGTGGAGACTTTAAATATAGGTAGCAAGTAGTAAATGGCAAGGTAGCAAGTGGTAAACCTATTCAAGGACAACAAGTATCAATATAAAGGGAGAAATAAAGAAGAGTGGGACTTTGAATGACTTCTGCAGTTTCACATAGACAAAAGCATAATTATGGGTATACTGTCATGAACAAACATGGATTTTTACATTCAGGCCACCTTCTACATCATCCCTTACATCAACACATATTTAAGGAAAGATTTACATCTTGTTCCTCCTCCCTAATATATCTGTGATTTGGGGCTTTCTTTTTAATTCTTCACATAATGATTTTATTCACCTCTCATTCTTTAGCCACTTGACTAGAACAAGGCTTCCTAATCAGCCCATCAGGCACTATGAAGAAGCTAAAACGATCTCCAACATCATTCTGAAAAACAGAAAATGAGATCATCAGTATGATTTGACCTTGTCAATCTTACACCTTGAACAGGAAAGAGGGAGGGTTGACATCCGTAAATAAATAATTGAAGTAGGAAATGCATCAACAGATTTTCATACTCTTCTAATGAAAATAGTCAAAAATCACTGGTGAGTTTGAACATGTTTCTTCAGGAAGATGAACTGGGTAGTGTAGTTGGCTTAATACATCTCTAGTTTAATTTCTATTCTCTTCTATGTCCTTTATCCTGTAATGCACAGATTCTATTCTCATCAGTGCAGTTCCTTCTCTTTTCAAATATAGATTTGTTTAAAATGTGTTAATACGTACCTCAAGACTAAATAAATTTGACTTACTAGCATGATTAAGAAATCCTGATACAGTTTTGCATTCACTTCATGACCATCATTCAGTTCTGTCACAGTTATCCTGAGTTTTGTTTAGCTTTTGCTTCCTGGAAATTTATTTTGATCCAAAAGAAAATCTATGTGGACAGAACATCTCATAAAAATAATAAATAATTTTAAAAAATCATCTTCTGAGCATTTAATTTCCTTACAATTTTCATGTGATATACTCATAAAGAAATTTAGAGTAGCGACGTAGCACTACACCCATTTAGTGAAGAAGTATATATTAATTTCTCTGGAGGTGGTAAGTGGGGCAGAGCCTGTTGAAGTCAAAATGGCTCGCACACCTTTCAGTTAGACATATCCTGAAGCATATTTCTCATTCCATCAGCATAAAGCACTTGTGTTTTGTTGTGGTTTGGTTTGTTGTTTTTTTCTTTGCTTTGCTTTGTTTTGTTTCTGCCTCAGCCACCTGAAATTTCCTTTGTTCAGCCAAGGATACAGTAAGTTCTTGATGTTCCTGAATTGTTTACTAGCTATGTAATTATGACCACTTCCATTACTCTATAAGCAGCAGATACCTTAATTCTTTTCCTTCCTTTAGTTTTTTGAGCCTTCCAAGTTCCAAAGTCTCTTTGTGTGTGGGTTGGGTTTTGGTTCGTATTTGCATTGAATATGTCTTCACGTGTGTAAGTAATGCATTGACTTCAGCTGTTTCCATTTCAATGACAGAGTACTTTTTGAAAAAATGATTAAGAGAGACGCTTGCAGATTGTCTGTGAAACATCAGTTTTAGCTATTTAAATAAAACTAACATGAGAGGCAGTCCAATATCCAGGGCCAATTGCAATGGCTAACAGCTGGCAGGGAGGGGGTGAAGGAGGTGGAAACTCAAGCAAATGGAAGCCCTAAACTGGGTAATTGGTATTGTTTCAGAACCACTGTCAGCACGGTTTATGACTGTCTTTATCAGCACTCAAGTCTTTTCTTTCTCATCTGTCCCTGAAAACCACAGATGTAAAATGCCTTACAAGTTTTTAGTGTGTGGCAGAGGAACATGCAAACTAGTGCATTTCTATTTACCTGTGTGAAATGGCTGATTCCAAAGCAAATGCATGTTTTCATGACTGTCTTGTGCTAACTCATTCTCATCCATTTACTTGCATATAGTTGTGCCCCTTGTAAGTGAAGGCAGGAGCTAAACAAAAATTCTTGATTTGGTTTGATTCTTCTGTTGTTGGAACTAAATACGGCTCCAGTACAAACTGCTCAGCATTTTTAAGATATACATAAATGTGTGTATATTTTATATAAGCCATATTATAGTGAATCTCTAAACCAAACTATCTGTGACAGATATGATAAATTGCAGTGGGAGATCTGTCTGAAGAAATGTAGACCTGAACTTGTCTTTTTCTTCCTCTGCCTTTTGTACCCTGTTTCTCCCGTCTTCAATGAGAAAAAAAAAAATGGGATGATACTTAATATTACTCTATCATCTTTAACAGCACCATCACACCAAGAAAAATACATACAAAGGGGCTTATTATAACAGACATAAGAAAAAATGTCATTCTTTGTAAAGGTTTCAGTTGAGATGTTCAGTTTCTTTTCTTGCTTTTCACACCTGACACTGCCTAGGCTTATGTTTAACACAGTCAAACTGATCTCCTTCTATTTATGCCATTTATCTAAGAGCTATTTGCTTAGAACTCAGATAAGCTCCCATTTATCTGAATCCATCAAAATGGATGAGTCTCTTTTCTTCTGTCTGATTCCTAGATGGTAAGTGTCTTGAGGCAGGGACCCTCTTTCTTCACCTGCTGAATAATGCAGTTGTTCCAGAGATTAGTACAGTGCCTCTGACTAATGGAACGTACCTCTGTCCAAGGGCTATGACTCACAAGCTCTCAATGGTTTTAACTGGAACAGCTTAAGATGATAGTGTCTCTGTCTCTGTCCTTCTACCTCCCACTCATATGGAAATTAAAACTTCCAATAGTAGGAGTCATACGAGCAAACTCTGCAGCACTTCTTTATCTACATCAGTTTAGACAACTTTATCAGTTGTCATCAAGGCTGCATTTCGTGCTCAACACTGAACTAGGAGAGCTGAGGAGCAGACACCTATTTCCTTCTTCCGTACAGGTTTGAAGCAATAGCTTCTGATTAGGGCAAGACAGAGACATTGAGTAGAAATATTTTTAACTGTAAGATCTAAATGAGAATTAAAATGTCAAAGCCTTCTCTCTTGTAATTTCTGGAATATAAATGAAATACATTATCGTCTGTACAATGATAGTGTAATAATTTGAAAGTGGTTTATTGTAAGAAGTATTGGTTTATTGTGAGAAGTACTGGTTTATTGTGTGAAGTATTCATGCCAAATCCTGTATTAATTCTATCCCCTTCACATTCTATATTGTTGAATTTTTGTACTTTTACTTCTGATTTTTTTTACCTTTCTTATTATACTTCTGAGATGTGGAATCAGTCATAAGGATGGAATGTCATTAATCATTGTTCAAAGTCTCTTCAATATAAGAAGGTCATTAATCAGTATGCATTGTATGCATGTCAAAAATTCACTAGACTACAAAATAGGTAATCAACTTGGTTTTTTGGCAGAGATTTAAACAGGCGCAATGCCGGTTAACCATATTCTTAAGCAAGCAAGGTGGATCAGCCTGAAACACCCACACGCAGAGAGTAAGTTGCGTTGCCAAAAGTGTGATGGCAAATTCCTTACGATAAGGTGAAATGAAGTGTTTGGGGCAGAGCCTTCTCTTCATGAGGACAGCGAAAATATCATCAGCTGCTCGTCAAATAACATCCAGATTTATCATCAATAAGCCAAGATTAATTATTACTGTAGCTGTAAAGACGTTTTTCTGTGTGAAATATCTTTGAAGCTCATGAATTATTTAATCAAATGGAAAATTTTTGTCCAAAGAATAAGAAAATACTAAGAATATTGAGCATTCTAGCTAGTCCAGCCTAAGAGTGAGACCTCACCCAGTTCTGGAGACCCTATTACAAGTAGGTGCTGGAAGGTGTCCAGAAATGGGCCACAAGGATGATCAGAGGGCTGGAGATCCTCTCCTATGAGGACAGCCTGAAAAAGTTGGGGTTATTCAGTCTGGAGAAGAGAAGGCTCCAAGGAGAGCTTATTGTGGCCTTCCAGTATCCAAAGGGGGCTACAAGAAAGCTGGAGAGGGACTTTTGAGGGTGTCAAGTAATGATAGGACTAGGGGGAATGCAAAAAACAAACAAACAAACAAACAAACAAACAAAAACAAACAAAAAAAACCCCAAACAACAAACAGAAATGGGTAGATTCAGATTGGGTGTTAGGAAGAAGTTTTTCCCCATGAGGGTGGTGAGACACTGGCACAGGTTGCCCAGGGAGGTGGTGGAAGCCTCATCCCTGGAGGTTTTTGCAGCCAGACTGGATGTGACTGTGAGCAATGTGGTGTAGTGTGAGGTGTCCCTGCCCATGGCAGGGGGGGTTGGAAATGAATGATGTTTGAGGTGCCTTCCCACCCTGACAATTCTATGACTATGATTCTATAATCCAAAGATAAAGGCTGGGAAAAAAATTATCAAAGCTACACAAAAAAATCTTAACAAAACCCACCACCAAGAAAACACCTTCCCCCTGAATCTAAATGAGCTAAAAATAGAAGTTTTCAGGTATTTCCCTTCCCTTCATTCTGCTCTGAGACTGTTCTCAACTTTTATAGGTGGTATCATCTGGATAAAAACTAAACTCATTTCGTAATACACTCTCATATTTTGAATATTCATCTTCATCCTCAGGCTTGAGCCAATGTTTTTGCTATTGTAAATTCATGCCATTCTTTTCGTGTCAGCAGTGCACCATAAACAGGAAATATCCTGTTTCTTATCTCAAACAAAAATGTCCACTGCTTTGCTGTGTATGTGTCAAGTAACAAATAGGTTGTGCTTTGAAGCAAGGAAATACCATCAGTTGTTTCAAAAGCAGACACTGTCACATATGCTGCAATCTCTGATGACCGAATGTAAGATTGCTGATTGTGTAGCAATGAAAAGCTATTTGAGGTGACAAATAACTCAAAAGCATTTATTTTTTGCCCCAGCTTTTCTTTTCTTTCTTACTTTTCTCTCTCTCTTTTTTTTTTTTTTTTTGTGTGTGTGTGTGTGTGTGTGTGTAGCCCATCTGCAATCTTTTCAGGGAAAAGATTTTCATGAAATAAAGTTATATCAGACATATAGAAAAAAATGACTGGGATTCTGCCACTCAAAGAACTCCTGCAGGGTCTGCTACCAGTTCTTTGTGCATCAGCTTTGTTCTAAACACTAGGGGAGTCTAAAAGGTTCATTTTTAAATAGCTAAAAGAAAGGAAGAGATGTGATTAAGTGCATAAGAAGTAATGACAAAGGGACAGAGAAATATACTGGTAAGGTTACTAAAGGAATAAGAAAGAGCTCAGTATACATTTGTGTAGATAACACTATAGAAGAAAGTGCAAAATGAGTTTCTTAAACTTTGTGTGTTTAGTTTTTGCTGTGTCTGTCCTCATTGTTTCTGAATTGGCTTCATATGAGGCAAATATGTAGTGCAGCATCCAAAAACAGTTTTCCATCTTTCGTGCCTGTAATATGAAAGGTATCTGAAAAAGCAACTATTCAAGTATAGTACAGGCTTTTTTTAAAATAAAAACTAGAAATCTGTCATGGAGTCTTCTTTCCTATTTAATCTGCCATTATCCACTTTTGCCAATTCCCTCTTACCCCTATTTGTCATTAGCTAAATTGATTTAACATTTCTTTCTAAACACTATCACTTTTACAGGAATATGTATTAAGTGGAGATATCACATGTTTAAGAACAAAATCTATTATTATCTCAACAAAGCTGAGAAGACCATGATTTTCTTCTATGATTCAGTATTAGTCTTTAACCATGGGCATAAATAAAGATGAAAACAGTATCTCTGATTTCAGAGAGTATATGTTTGAGCTTAAATATACCCAGTGCTCAGGCTGTCATAGGCATGTGGGATTGACTAACTGCTAAAACTTCTAGAACAACAAAAATGAACACGTGTTGTTTGGTGAGTGCTTTCTTTTCTCAGTTCCTGAACCTGTATTTTTGTAAGAGAAATAGAAATTCATAGAAAGGTGACAGTGGTACAGTATCAGAAAACAGCAATGACAGTGAGGAATGATTACAAAAAGTAGATAGAACTTCAGACCCACCAAAATGAGTTTGTTCATTACTGGATTCAGCTGGGCTAGGCACAAGGAACAGCAGTTTAAATACTTGTATTCCTTTGGATCTATCAACAAGTCTGTGCACATAAGAAATTAGGGTGGGTACTTCTTGAAAGAAACATAAGGCAGTAGTGAGTTCATTCTGTACTGGAAACACTGACCTAAAGAAAGGAGATCAGCTGCTGTTAAGACCTTGCTTTGTCAATGAAGTTATTTGGAATAGAGTATCATTTCTCAGAAGATGCTTTCAGTTTCAGGGTCAACATGGATAGAATTTATTCCATTATTTAAGAGAAGTTAAAAAAGTGGAGTGGGTTTGTTTCAGAAAGAGAGAACCAAAGTAGAAGTTTTAACTTAAAATAGAGATTACATCCTATACAGGTGTAAAATGGGATAGTCCTTGCTTTATCTTTTTGTAAGAATTTTTGAGAATGGATGAATAAAGGTTCAGAGCAAAACTCTCATTGGCATTTGCATTACTGCAGTCCTAAGGAAAAAGAGAGTTGACTTTCTGCAACAATCTCAGTAACAGCTGCTGCCTCACAACCTCATGCACGCTCACAGTTTCTAAAACAGCAGCCACAAAAGTCAAAGTCCTTCCCATAGTGAACAAAGCAGTCATGTTGGCTTTCACCATGGTGGAGGCTAGAGAAGACTTTTTTGCCCAAGAAGATTCCAGACTTTTATATCCAAGAAGATTCCAAACTGGACATAAAATCTGTGCTAACAATAGGCTGATAATAAAAGATTCTTGGATGTTGTAGATAAAAAGGAGACTGGAAGAAATGTTATCACTTTGTTAGCATCAACAGATTGAAGAAATATGTTTCCATACTTCTTTTTTTTCATTCCTGATCAACTTCTTTTTTGCCTGATGATAAACTTCTCAGTGTGATTTATGATGCCAAGAATCCAGATAATTCTGGCTCAGACAAGGAACACCTTCTTCTTCTTGCTTTTTCAAGTCACTCACTTCAGCTCTGCCATCCTCACAGGAACAGTTTCAGTACGTAGTTAGGATAATAGTTGAATAGGTTACTTCAGGAAAAAACAACAACAAAAAAAGTGCTACAAATGTTCAGTCAGTATGTAAGTAGCCAGAAAATTGACTTAATCTCACTTCTTCATTTGAGTTATCTCAGCCTGATCCTCTCCAGTCTGAAAATAAACTAATGTCTTTGAGTGCTTTAACACAGCATTGGCAGAACAGGAAGAGTTTGGGGGATTATTCAAGTTCTCAGCACAGCAAATTTGGCAGTCTCTTGCGTTGCTGTAAATGTGACTTGATTGTAGATACAAAAGTTTCTCTAGATTTATGTCCACAAAACAGTGAGACTTGGTGAAGCCTGTGGGTAATGTAGCTTCCTTTTACCTGAATTAATTGCAGCTCTTGTACTTCGCTTAGCTGCAAATTGTTCAGATGATGCACAAGGCTTCGTGATAGTTCTATATTTTTACCATCAACTCAAGATACATTGTTATGAACTGTGTAGCAAAAAAAATGTCTGTCACTACACCTGCATAGGACACTTTCTGGATATACACAGATTAGCCTCTAAGATTATCCACATTCCTGTTAAATTGTGATGGTTTACTTTATCTTTTGCAGCCCATGAATACAAAATGCAGGGTCAAGCTGTGTTAGATGTGACTTTTGCTTTCCTGACTGTTTTGACATTGAAGTAGACAGTGCTTCTCAGCACTATTATCTGAATACTGTTTGGGGGAGGTGTTCTCTTTATCTCCTTCTTCCTATACTGATTCTGCATTTCACTACCAATAACAAATATCTTTACACTCACATGGCATTTTTCAGAACAATGCAGAACGCTGAATGGATCTCATATTACTTTAATTTGTCAGCCCATGCTATATATAGCCCTCATAGTTGACACAGGTACTTTTAATTTTGAGTAAAAAAGAGGAAAGGTAGGAATATCAATCCTAAAGAGGCCATGACTCTAAACTGGTTTTCTACAGCAACCTATTAAACATCCATTTTTAAGAAACACCTGCAATTTTGCAATCTGCTTCAGTATAGAAGGAATTTAAAAGTGCTAACTGCCTTTCAAAAATAAGTTTTGGGGACTAAATGTTCATATAATTAGAGTCTGTATTTCTTGGAGGCCAAGATCTTCAGAAATAACTGAATATAGATTTCTTATTAATTTTGCAGTGTCATGTTTCCCTCTGACATGAAAATATTTCTCATTAGTCTGCAAGCATGACAGCAAAATTTATTGCTTGGCAATAAGTATCCACTAGCTCTCAAACATTGCAAAATATTTGATACAATATGATTAGTAGTACATCTCTCTTCAAACAGGATTGCTGAAGTCAATGTATTTCTCAACGTGAACAAACATATCACAGTTGCTCCCCATGTCTTTCAAATACAGACCTATGGTTAACCATAATAAGTTTGTATTTGGCTAAGCTTCTGAGTTCTAGACTGGATAGCTACATCACTTACATGTAACCACACAGAAGTCTTGCATGTGAATATGTAGTTTAGTTGTAGATGTTGAAGAAGGGAAGGGTTTCTAATTTGACAGTATAAGGAAATTGTGGTGATTCAATATCACAAAAAGAAAATGACTATCCATTACACCTTCCTTCTGCTTTTCTGAGGTTTCACAACTGTTGTCTTTCCTTCCTCAGCTGAAGCTGCTTCTCAAAATCACATAGAGCTGACAACATCCACTGGCTTGTATTCCTGTGGCTATTTCTATTAGCGTGGAGTGAGTGTAAAGTGGAGTGAAAATGAAACTCACAGCTGGAAAATCAGGCTGTGAGTTTCTCAAGTAAAGGAAAGTAAATACTGATTATGAAGAGCGAAACTGATATTCATCAAAAACATCACTGTGTAGCAAGTGACCATTAACATTGAAATTAAACCTAATGCAGATTCCTAGTACTCCTTGTTTCTTTAGTAGATGAGTGTCATCTGTAATGAACATAGTATTAATCCATGCTTAAATGTAAAGCAAATTAATTAATAAACAGAATTATATTTCAATCTGATTAAATTTGAAAATATTTATAATTGAGATGGTCTGTACTTTATCTGCAGCAATCTTTGCTCAAGGAGAAAAATAGGGATTAAATGTTTCTGTGTTTATTTTTTTTTCACAGGGAACTTTCCATGCAATAACCTGCTAGCTCTGCAAAAACAAATATCCAAATGTCCAGTAATCAGGTAAGATATTGCTTGGAATAAATACATAAACAATATTATGTATCAAATTATTTATCCAAAGTGATTTATTAGATTAGGTGTTCTGTGTATTCTTTGGCTGCAATGCAATGTAGTCTGTAGTTACATATTTCATAGACCTGTTAACATAGAACTGAAGAGAAACCACTCTATGGACAAGTCTACAACTTTGAAATGTATGAGTACAACGGAAAATAAGTGGTTTATACATTTCTCTGGAATGTTAGAATGATAATTTGATGTTTATTTTCTTCTAACAGCTTTAACACTTTTGGGAAGAGACAAAAAGTGACAATTAGTCCTTTTCTGGCAAAAAAAATTGAATGTAACATTTAAATTAATTTAAAAAATTATAAGAGCTAAAATGGTGGTATGTACATCACCTTTTCCAGTTGAAATAAGATGAATAATCATATTGTTCTATATGTTCTATATATTCTACACTGTTCTATGTTGTTTTATAGTCAACATTTTTCTATATTGCTCTATGATATGGTAAATAATCATTTAACATATCATCATATAACAATATAATCATATATTGTTTTATATATATATATGACATACAGATATGTTATAATCTATAATTAAATGTATTTTCCTTATCAAAATGCTTTCCTAACAGTAAGACTGTAAGATGGAAGTGATTTCACAGTACGTGTGCTATGAAATTTGAACTGTTCCTAATGTTGGCTTTGATAACTTGGCATTTGCTATCATAAAAATGATACACCGCAACAAAGTAAAGTAGCTTCTGTTATGTATTTTAAGCCAAGTTGTGATACCCTGCTCTACATTGGGCTCTTAGTTTAAATAAAAGTAACTCAGAACCACTTAAATTCAAACAGTTTGTTTTCCAACAGATTTTTGGTCTTTCACAGCATGTCTCAATTTTTATGTAGTAGTCAGCAGCTACCTGCATATGCATGTCCTTCTGCATTGTGGGAGTTTTGGACTATGCCTTTACAATTTTTCACAGATCTTGAGCAGAAAGTTGTAAAATGTAAGATAAATCACTATTGGGTGTAAAAAGGACAATAATGATTATTCTAAACAATTCCATTGGAGAGAGATCTACCATAAGATTTGGTTCCCAAAACAATTTCTCTCTGTTCTTGCTTCAGGCTGGGAGATACTGTGTGCTTCTGCTGGCTTCTGCTTCACTTTGGCTGCATCGCTTTTATTTTGGCTGTTTCTCTCTCTTGTCCCTTGTGTACAGGGGGGAAAGGGGATGGCAGGGAGGGAAAAGCTGTTGCAGCTCCCCTGGTCTTTGACCAGGGGGTTCCTAGAGCTGTTTGTTAATTGTAAATACCTGTAAATATTGTAAATCCTGTATATTTTGTACATATTCATTGCATCTCATTGCAGATTGTGGTTTTGCTTGTAAACACAGCTTCCATTTGCTTCCACCTGAGCTAGTCTGGCAAAGATAATGTTGGAAGGGAAGTTTCAACCCACCACATGCATAACTGAATTTTACTGTATCAGTGTAGATAATGCAGACTTATATTGCTTATTGCTTATTTATACAGTACTGTAAAACTCTCCCAAACATCATGTCCAGTATGTTAATTTCTGCATGACAGGAAACTGAAGAATTGCCATTTTTATGTTGATTCAAAGCCAGTGGTGAAGCAACTGAAGATGACAAATCCATATTCTCTGACAAACCCGTGGCCACTCTAATGAAGAAACAATGTGTTATATCTAAGGTCTGCTTAGATTTAGGGGTCAAGTTCCTTATGAAAATAGGATTGACACTAAATGTTAGAGATATAAAAGTTAGCTGGCTGGTGTAAAGTGACTTAGAAAGAAATGTTTCTGGATGGGTGTTTTGTTTAACTTTTAATGAAGAGCATATTCGAATGTGATGAGTCGTTTGCTGATATGCCTGCTCTGTCCACACATACTACAGGGTAAGCTAAGCTTTGATTAGAGAGCTAACTTTGGGAGGATAAAGTCAGTAGAGATACAGTCCTCATACTGGGATTTAAGGCTTTTTGCTTCTTCTGTCCAGAAACTTATCCTTCAGCTTTTAGAAAGTAAGGAGATAGCAGGAGGAATAGAGCCAGAAAGAGGGAGGAATAAATGAGCACCACACTTTTCCTAATCACAATTGCTGGTTACCTTGTTGAGTTAGCCTTGTTTTACATGCTGGCAAGCAATCAAATGAAAGCTCAAAATGCTTTTCCATACCTGATCGTGGACTTTTGTTGGGGATTTGGGCTGCTGCTTCAGGGCTAGAGGTGGCATGCACATGCTGGCTGGCAGAATTATGGATGCTACTTGGAACAGCTGCTGAGATGTTTTTGCGCGGTTTCATGTCTTGCAGCCACATCGGAGATGCCTCAAAGGCTTGCATTCGCCGAGAATGGCTATTAGCACTGACTTTCAGAAATGCCTGGGCCTTGTACTCCTGAAGGTCTCCATAGTTGGCATCAGTCACCCTGCACTGATAGAAGCCTTCATCCTTTTTTCTCACTTTTGAAATCTGAAGCTTGTGGGAGATGTCATTCCCTTGTACTTTCACTGTCTGCAAATTTGCCGGGAAAAACAAACAAACAAACATATTATCAGATATCACTGCTTCTCTGGGAAAACTCTACTAAGGTAGAGTCTGTCCAGAGAAGTCAAGTGCCAAATTAATCAATGGTGTGATTGTGCTTAATACAGGGAATCTGCATCAAGGATGAGTATGGCACCTTCTTTCCACAACTGCTTAGGTGGTGTGTTCAGAAGCACTAATTGTTTGATAAATTGAAGAGCAATACTTGTGAACAGGTTATTGCTTTAAGTTACTAGATAGACTTAACAGCCTATTTTGTTCTATCCAGCTCTGAATTTATACTTGTCAAACTGAGTTGAAAGTAAGGATTGCACACTTTCAAGCATGACATATGCAATATTAATTGCACAGAAAGTGCTGCATAGTTATTTAAATCATATTCAGTCATATTATATCTACTGAACAACTCATATTCAGCAAAAAGATTAAAAATGTTTCATATGAATTCATAGAGTATCTGTATGTCATTTTCTGCCTTCATTTACTCCCATGCAGTATCTGCAAAGTGAACAGTGTGGCACAGCACTAGTGACAGCAACAGGATTTGTTTTGGGTTTTGCATTTGAAATTTAGGAATTGTTGCACTCAGCATGTATGCATGGTTTCAGTTTATGCTCATTGTCTTTTAAAACAACAGAAATGGTGAATTTTAACTCATTAAACAAACAAACAAAAAACTGCCACACAACATTTAGTATATTTTACCATTTCTTTAATGAATATACTAAATGCCCTTAAAAGTTTACTCTTTGTTTCATGAGGATGCTGTCTATATACTGTTCCAGTGGAGTAGTACCCAAAGACTACATGTGGGCCTCATTTGAAAGATAGTCTACAAATATAATTGAAGATATGGTCCATGATGCAATTGATAGTGTATTGTGAAGAATATAAGAAATGTAAGTATGGCTAGAATATATCTCTATATCATCTATAACTATAGCTGTATCTCTGTCTATATCATCTCTATCTCTATCTTCCTCTATCTCTAGGTATACATCTTTGATTAGAATGTATCTGAATCCTCATTTATGAATGTCTTATGAATACCTAGCTGCACTTTGATGTGATGTAATTACTTGCTTAGCTACTTGCACACATCAAAGAAAAGCCAAGTAAAGGATTTAATGGAAGCTATTCACCTCTATCTGTTGCTGGTTTAAACTCTGCTAGTACTTAGAAGCCGTCTGCAGCTAAAACGCACTTCTGAGGGGATTGTGTCTGAGAACAGGGAAATGTCTTGAGCTCATAAGGAACACTCACGCTACAGCATCTGCTAAGCAGCTGTGTCTTTCCACTGCAGTGAGCACCACACCATGGCTCCACCCCCATACATTTCTTGGGACACCGAGGAAGGAGCATCTGAGTTCTTCTGAGGCGAGGGGATGTGGCTGTATCTGACTCAGGATATGGGCCTCTTGAGGAAGGCATTTTGTCCCTGGACAAGAGCTGGAAAACTGTTGCTGATAATTTTGTTGAGATGATGTTCTGTTTTGATCTCCAAATGGCAGATTGGTACTCTGAATCAGACACCCACTCTCCTAAGGAATTCTCAGTGACCAAGAGTGGAGATTACTCCCAATAGGGAGGTCTTCTCCAAAGACTTTCCTGGGATTTTTTCTCAGCCAGCAGATATGGTTTGAAAAAGCAGTCATGTAAATTGTTTCACACTGCACTTGAAGTGCAGCTTCACAGCCAAATTTCAGCCTTTAAACTAGCTTTGGAACCCTATGATAGACCCAGCAGTTGTCCAGGGTAAATGAAAGCAAGAGGTACAAGGATGGGTGCAGATATCTGCTTCTTGGGATGGAAGAGGGTCTGCCAAGTCTACGGCCCGGGCCTCGCTGGCCGATGCCCTTTGTACCCAGATATCCCCACGGCCACAGACTGCATGGGGCAGAGCTGTCCTGGCACCCTCCGCCAAGGCCGCCGAGGAAGCAGCTGCGTGCAACGACCACCTGGTCACTTCAGCTCGCGGTGNCGAGCCCCGTGAGCAGCGCTCCGCGTGTGCCACCTGCGGGCAGAGCCGGGGAAAGTCGGCAGCTGTCGCGGGGCATTGCCCTACGGACCCGGTGCCCCCCGCCTAGCACGAACGTCTTTTCGGGGTGGTGGAACGTCGAGACTGGTGCGGAGGTGGCAGCGCTGGAAGGGATGAGCGTCCCTGGATGACAACGTAAGAGGGCATGCCCCAATCTGTCCTGCTGAAATACTGCTGTTGTATGATTTTTTTATTTATTTAGTTTTGCTTTTTTTGAGGCATTGGGTTTCCCCTGCATCCCCCCTCTAAGTGTGTGCCCTCCTGTGGCAGCTGCACACAGACTTAAGGCTTCTAATGTAACTGCAAGAGCTGTAAATTGGAGGGTATATGTAGAAACTTGACATTTGGGAAATCAGACATTGTCACAAAGAGCAGCCTCTGAACAACTGCTTTTCAAAGGGAAGAAAACAAAAACCAAAATCCAAAAAATAACAAAAAAGAACAAAAAACCCAGTCTTGGAAAGTCAAGTCGTTTTGTGAGTATCTCTAGCTGCATCCTTGGAGTGACAAGCACCAAAATCATCCCTTGAGGTGGGCAATTTTCTCTGCAGGTTACTGCACTGTTATATCATGGTCAAAATTAAGTCCCCAGGGAGATCCAGAACATTCTTCTGATCCCTCCCTCTCCCCTTCTTCTCTCCTTCCCTCCCTTCTTCTCAATTCCAGGGTGGTTTTGGGACCTGGTATTGGAGGATCAGTACCTGAGTGCCTGTCACCTCAGCTTCCGCCTCTTGGTCTTCATCTGCCCGCAGAAACCACCATTGGATTTCGAGGTATACAGAAGTGGAACCACTTTGGAAAGCACAAGACATCTCCACATTCTGCCCTTCACTGGCTGTGACATTTTGGGGAAACTCGGTGAATTTTGCTGCAAAACAAATATAATCTCCTGTTACCTACTTATTGTTTGTTCTCTGCTTTTAGAATAGTAGAATCACAGAATTGGTTTGGTTGGAAAAGAACTCTAAGGTCATTGAGTCCAACCATCAAGTTGCTTTTTTAATTCTGTCTCCCTCTTTTTTCATTTCTGTTTTCCCTTCTTTCCTGATTTTCCAGTTTCCTCACACATTATGTCCCCCAGTTTCTCTCACACCCAGGTAAGCCTTTCTTCCCTTATGCACAAATTTGTCTTCTTTACACTCTCAGCTCATGAGAAATTCTATAAACCCCTCTTGCTTGCTCCCATGGATTAGTAAAGTTTCATGTAATGAGTTGCAAATGCCCTCAGAGAGATTGACATATTTCACTAGATTCACTGAAGGATTTTGTCCAAGACCAATTTGGTAGAGGGGAAAAAACCCTAGACTGATTTATTATATTTCTCAGGAGCTGGAGTAGTGTAAATTGCTAAGCCTTCCACAGCCAGCTGGAGCAGCTGTTGGAAAGGTAATTCTTCTGAGGTGCAGGTTATGACCACTCATCCAAATGTCTACTTCAAAGGCTTCACCTGAGTTAGTTAGTCTTTCTGAAAGCCTCTGCTTGCATAATTAGACCAAGATGCAGTACATCTTCTGTTTCTCAGTTTTGACAAATGCTTTCAAGCCCTAACCTTCGCTGTGATATCCCACTCCTCTAACAAAGAGGATCTGCCTATTTCAGTGCACCACTGATAGATTTACAAACTAATCCTGATGGACACAGTGCAAGGCACCAGCCCTTTAAGTCTCAGTCTTTACTTCCCTCTCACCCTTTCCTATAGTGTACTTTAAAACATTCTAACTTAATGAAGTATAACAGTCAATCAGTGTGTGTGTGTTGGGGGGGTGGCTACATATAAACAATGTAATAAACAAAGCCTTTGTGTCATGCATTGCTGCATACACTGGAGCACATCATCATGATGCCACGGAAATGTCTGCTTCTTTATTCAGTGTTCCTAGTTAACACAGAATTGATGGAAAAGCATAGCAATACTCTCAAGCAGAGTTACTTCATTCTTCTTTTACATTTATGCCTGACAATAGATACTTAGAAAAGCCACTAGCTTTATATTTCATGGTGTCTTTGGCTAGTGAAAGTGACAAAAGGACTGTGCATTTTTTACATTCGGGGCTTGTAAGTTAGTTTGGGGGTTGTTTTATTTTTCTTTTGCTTGTTTGCTCGTTCCTTCCTTCCTGGTCAGGTCATCTGAGCAGTGTGGGGATGCAAAGGGGAATACTGTCAGCCTTCCACCCAGTCACACCGCTAAGAACAAGCTGGCACAGGCTCACCGGCAGGGAGCTGCAAGCAGGGAACAGTGGACAGCGGGAACGGGTAGCAGACGGAGGCAATGGGCAGCAGGAGGGGGCAGCGAGCAGCAATCACGACAGTGGGCAGCAGGTAGCAGGCGGCAGGCGAGGGCAGCAGTCACCGGTCAGTAGGCGAGGACAACGGGCAGCGGACAGTGGACGCTAGGCAGCGGACAGCAGGTGGGGACGATGGGCAGGGAGCGGACAGCGGGCGGGGGCAGTGGGGGCAGGGGCAGCAAGCAGTGAGCGGATAGAGGGAGGGGGCAGTGGGGGCAGGGGCGGCTCCATGCGATCTGTCCATGGTGCTGACAGCGCCGCTGCAGACTCGAGGTCCCAAACAACTGCTCCTGCAGAGCCGGGGCTGCTTGAAATGCAAGGCGCGCCTTTAGGCGAGAGAGGAAGAAGGCACAAGGGTAGGGAAGAGGGCTTTAAAGACCTTTTTTTTTTTTTTTTTTTTTCCCAGTTGCCGAAGGGGCAGAAATACACAAAATAGAAATGAAAGCCTAACTGTAAGGATTTCAGGAAAACAGGAGAGGAAACGAGTCACAACATGAGACTGCATTATTTTAAGAAAGGCATTAGATTTAGCCATCCAGTACTTTGTATGAATGCAATAATTATGCAGGCACGGGTAGATGTTTATTGGATGTGTACATGCATATACAGAAACATGCACAAACATATACATTCACCAACACCCCATCACCCCATTACTCTTCTGCAAGGTGCCTGCTATGTCTCTCTGAAATCAGGTAAAGGAAGCCTTATTTATTTCCACTTTGGGGAAACCTCTCACTTATTTTTCTGTTTGCAGACAGATTTTAAGCCAAGCATAAACCTGATGTTTAGTATTCTCACCTCCTATCCATTGTGGTTGGTTTCCATCTTTTGATTCACTCCTTCTTCATTCCCCCTTTTCCTTCCC
>VXBD01007097.1:104663-150440 GCA_013399975.1 Indicator maculatus
CCCCCTTCATCCCCCCCCTCTCCCCCCTCTAGTTCTTAGTCTGTTTTGGCATATAAAAACACACACACATATTTGATAATAAGTAATCTTACCTTGGGTAGAAAGTCCTTGCTGGATATACATTACTGAAAAGAAAATAAATCCAAAATCAGCTAGAAAGATTCCCATCGTTGCAAGATGAAGAAGTCACATCAGGCTAACAAAAGCCAAAGGTGCCCTCAAAAAAGGAGAACTGATATGTCAGTGTGTGTATGTACTTCTAAATATCTCAACAGAAAGAGATTTTAAAATGTTATAGAAAGACTCTGCGTTCTATCCCTAGCTGCAACGTTGGCAGCATTCTGCTACTCAGTGGAGTCTTTTTCCTTGAGAAGAGTGAGTGTTGTAATACAGTGTGGTTCAGATGAGCTGTCTCAGGCGCTGTGCTGCGGGAAGTCCAGATTCAGACTGAAAAAAAAAAAAAAAGGCAAACCCCAAAAAAGTGGGTATCAGCTGCTTCTTGTGCCTTTTTTTCAGATACCTGGCAGCTTCATCCAGCATCAGCTCTTGCTGCTCAGGATGGCATGATGACTGCCCTCCCTACACACTGAAACAGCTTGGGAAGAGGGGAGTGGGAAAAAGAGGGGGGAGAGAGAGAGGGAGAGCGAAGACTGCTGTGCCTGTATTGCTTCAACTTTTCCCTCTAATGGCTGCAATAATGCTTTTAACCCTTCCCTCTCTGCCTGTTCTCTACACCTCTACCTGTTTTAACTCTCCACTGGCTCTGATGCTGGGGTAAAGCTGCTTTTTTTTTTTTTGTTTGTTTGTTTGTTTGTTTTGGTATGGTCTAAAGCTTGTGAATATAAGAGAAATGTGAGATAGAGCTTGGAGCCTTTATTGCACTGATGTAATCTTTGGTCTTACATCCCAAAACACAAGGGCAATGCAGTGGTTTGATTTTTGGTGAGTTAAGCCATTCCTGTTTTCTCCTTTTTGTCTCCCACTTACAGGGTCTGAGGGGAAAATTGTTAGTTACTAATCTTATTGTACTCACTGTTACCTGCTCCAAATAGCTATACTCTTAGCATCTTACATTCAGATGTTCATTTTTGTCTTCAAAGACAATGATACTTAGAATGTGTTTATGATAAATGTATTTATATAGATGTATATGGGAAAAAATTAGCTAGATAAAAATGGCTTTTGATATTCTACAGATCACTCACAATAGTATATAAATTTATGTACACCAGAGAAGGTGTTTACATCATAATAAAGAATGTTTCCTCCTGCAGTGAATGTTTCCTTCTCTCTTCCGTTTTCTGCCTATGTATATTAATAATGTTTAGACAAAGACTAACCTTGACTATATTAGGCATTCAAAACATCCTGCAAAACATCTGCACTGAGGGAAGTTCTCTGACTAAAATCATCATGATGCTCGTTGTAAGAAGTCATCTAAAAAGTGTTTCTTGCACCAAGCAAATATGAAATACCTTTACAAGACTGAGACAAAGAATAAATAAAATTTGAAAACAGCACTCCATTATCACTCAGGCTGCCAAATAGCTGAACTTAACCATGAATTGTAGACCAAAAAACAACAGAAACCATACCAAATTAAAGAGAATTTTATCTTCATGGACAAACATTTTTCTCTTTGAAGAAGAACTGGACAGATTCTGTTATTCGTGACCATGGAAGTGCAGCAGTTCCACAATGGTTCAAGATGCAACTTTACTAACTGCACCATCCAGATTATTGCATGCATACAAGACATCTGACATAGCTGCAGAGATCTCTTTCACAGAAGTAATCTGTTTGGAGAACCATCCTTTTGTCTACATTTTAGCATTTGTTTAATAATTACATGAGTTCCCATAATTATGTATCAAGGAAGGAATTTCCCCATGGTAATGGTCTATTCTATTGATGACAAATCTTAAGCATAGGGATAATTCTGAGTAAAAAATGAGTACAATAAATGAAATGCCATGTAAAGTAGTTAAATTATCACCCAACAAGAAAATAATCATGTTGCCTGAAAATTTTTCTATTATCAAAAAATTGTGATTACTTTAAAGGAGGTCATGATAGATATATCCAAAACCAAAGAAAACCAGCACAAGTCATTAAAGGTAATGGATCTAAATTATCTGAAGAAACCAAGGACTGTGAGTGGTTCAGTGATTAGACATACACTAGAGGAGTCTTTATAGGTTCATATGGTGATTGTTTTAATAATGTGTATAAAAGAAATCATATCCTTTTCAAATGGGCAGTCAGTATCCTAAGTCACTCCTGAAAATGAAGGCTGATTACAAGATTCACTTCAGATGCATGTACGTCATCAGTAATCAGTAGAAATTATAAATTAGAGCTGTATTATCATCAGCCAAGTAAAATATAAATTAGGCAGGAGGAAAAGGAATCTAAGGAACATCACCTGGTTTAGACAGAAAGTGGAAAGCAAAAATAGATTTTTCTCTTTTTTTCCTACTCTAATTCCAGACAGATAAATTTATCAATTTGTAATTTAGAAACAAGAGTAATTCTCCCAAATACCTTGTAGTCAACAGGACTAAGGAAGTATATGTAGGGAGGTATGGTATAATGTTAATGGTTGTTACATACTTATTTTTGCTTTATTAATGTGCTGCAACAAGCCATAGGATTCTGTCAAATATTGCAAGCAGAAACCAGAAATAGTCTGACTCATGCTATCAATGTGAAATTTCACCCCGATGGATGTGGCTTGCCTACAACTCAGCCATGCTGTGTGACTCTGGGCAATGAATATATCTAGTTACTTTGCCCTTTGAGCTGTAGAAAGAGTACTCATGTAGTCTATGTGTCAAGTATCAGTCATGCTTTAAGGCACAAATGAGATGGTTTATCTGAGGCTTTTGCTGACACTTTTTTCCCCTTTCAATGATTCTAACAGATGAGTCATCACTGGACACTCTCCCAGGTCGTAGCCAATATGTAATTGCACAGGGGAATGGTTTCTCAACTTTTCAAATATGTCAAAGAAATCCAATCATGGAAGATCCGTTTATGCTTCTTTGAAACTGAATTGTGTAGTTAATCCTATGCCTTCTTACTACTTCAGTACGTGTTCCAGATCAAATGTTCCTTCAAAACCATAGAATCATTCAAATTCATCACTCTGCCCAGTTTAGAGACCCAAGGTCTATCCATTTCAATGATTAAGGAAAAAAGTAACTATGGAGATTATGATTCCAAGTTCAATAAAGTTTAAAAATGAAAGCTATTGTGCTTACAGTCAGCACTAAGGTTGGAGTGCTCTGGTCATAAGCTTGTACGGGTAGTCTCACTCTGCAGGAAGCTGGTCAGCTGACAACTTACCTCTCTGTATAAGACTGTGTCTGAGTGTTGCTATCCAACAAATTCAGTTAAAAAATGAATTTATATATTTGTTAAAAAACAATTCCACATCTATACAGTCTAAGGAGGTAACACAGGAAGAGAATTATCAATATTCAGATCAGTGAGACCCCCAGCTATGTTAAGAGAATTTGTAAGAACAGAGAAAAGTTAAGCAACTCTGGGACAAGAATTTCTCGTATCTGCGTGTGATGTCACCACGGTCTCTCAGAAATGGCAAAGTAACTCATAGCTATGTCACATTGAATGTAACACCATAACCTTAACATGACAGGGAATAAAGACAGAACCTTCCAAACTAGTTGCACTGGGGACACTTACCCATCTGAAGAATACTTAGATTTCTTGTTACTGTTCAGCATAAACATAAGCCATAGGCTCCATACTTGTGGTTTGCAAATGGGTAATTTTGTGAAAGTAAGCATTTGGCCTCTGATGTTTCTGTGTTAGCCATGTCTGTTAGGGTTTGGGGCGGTAGTGGCTAGGTTTTGTTTTCTTTTTTCCCTACTTTTATTCAGATTTGTATTAACTGTATATTAAACCAGATAAACTATGGAAGAGAAGGGATGATAATAAAAGTTAGAAATAAGCACTGCTTTACCCTTAAGATCTTTTATTTGAAATGCTTTTCAGATCAAGGACATGGCATTTTACACAGTTATCTTTGGACATTGTGACTTTTCCACTCTTTCTTTTTTTTTTTTTTTTTGCATGTTTGGCCATATTCTAAGGTCTGAAAAAAATATGGGTTGCATATATTCAACAACAGCTTATATGTTCATTCATCTTGCCTAAATTCATCACAACCTTTAATGCTGACTAATATAGAGCATCTTCACAGAGTGAACAGACATGGAAAAGGACTTACTGGAAAAAAAAATAAAAACACACCTATAGTTAGAATCTGGAGAAACAGGAGAAATGCAAGAGAAAAAGAAAGATGAAACAAGGACCTGATGCACTTAAAAATGTTAACATTTAGAAAACATCATAATGAAGTTTGTCCACTATCTTAGTTAATTCCTTTCATTTTTAACTTCATACTTCAGTCTGTAGACAAAATTATCCTTGTCTAAGATCAGCTTCCTTCTTAGGTCCAGGAAATAAAAGATTCCTTTGCACATGGTACTTCTCCCCTATGTTTTACAATTATTGGATGACAAAGGATGTCTTTCACTCAGGGCAGCTGAGTTTTGACTTGGAGAACCAGAGTCCACCTCTGACTGTCTGAGTTCCTGAGTGATCCTTATATGCGATGTTTCACAGATGGTCAGTAAACAGTGCTTCTCTTTTCTGAATGCCCACTTCAAGATCCTGAGGGCTGAAATGCATTGAGCAGTCTCACCGGAAATTAAAGTGAATGGGTGCTGTACTTGGTCATCCTGCTCTCTAAACTGGAGAGATATGGATTTGATGTTGGATATGGAATTGTCCAGGCAGTTGCATCCAAAGGGTAGTCTTCTCTTCTCCAAACTAAAAAGCCCTCAGCTCCCTTAGTCTCTCCTCATAAGATGTTCTGCTTCCTTAATCATTTTTGTGGCTCTGCACTGGACTCTCTCAAGAGGTTCCCTGAGGTCCTTCCTGAACTGAGGGGCCCAGAACTGGACACAATATTCCAGATGCAGCCTCATCACAGCAGAATAGAGGGGGAGGAGAACCTCTCTCAACCTACTAACCACAGCTCTTCTAATCCACCCCAGGATGCCCTTGACCTTCTTGGCTACAAGAGCACATTGCTGGCTCATGGTCAACCTCCCATCCACTAGGACCCCCAGGTCCCTTTTTTCTTCACTGCTCTCCCGCAGCTCGGTCCCCCACCTATACTGATCCCTGGGGTTGGTCTTTCCCAGATATGAGACTCTACACTTGCCCTTGTTGAATTTCATTAAATTTCTCCTTGCCCAACTCTCCAACCCCCCTAAGTCTTGCTGAATGGCAGCACAACCCCCTGGCGTGTCAGCCACTCTACCCAGTTTGGTGTCATCAGCAAACTTGCTGACAGTGCTCTCTGTCTCCTCATCCAGGACATTGATGAATATATTGAATAGTACTAGTCACAATACTGACCCCTGAGGGACTCCACTAGATACAGGCCTCCAATTAGACTCCGTCCCATAGACCACAACTCTCTGACTTCTTTCTTTCTTTCAACCAGTTCCCATCCACCTCACTACCTGATCATCCAGACCACAGTTCCTCAGTTTAGCTGCAAGGATGCTGTGGGAGTCAGTGTCAAACACTTCACTGAAATCAAGGTAAACCATATCCACTGTTCTACCATCATCTATCCACCTGGTTATGTCCTCATAAAAGGCTATCAAGAAGCCCATAATGGCTGAATAATTCTCTCTCCAGTTCAAGGTTTAAGTGGTGTGTGTGGGTAAGGACTAAGGACACAGACAGAATTATGCAAATAGCCAAAATATCCAAAACCTGCTCATTATTTGGACTCATTTGTGACATACTCTGAATGAGTAGGAGGAGATAGGGTCTAGAAGAAAACTGCATCATGCTGCGTTTAAAGACTATGTGATGTTGAATATGAAGGAATGGAAGGTTAATTCTTGCTTCAGTGGCTCCTGACTACTGGATTTTTCAGGTTTCACACTGCTCTCTCAGTGCAGCTTTTTATGTGTCGTGAACATTTCATAGCTCTCTCTCTCCCATTGCTTCTCTCTACCGTTAGGTAGATGGGAGAAAAGCTCACAGAACTTTAAAATGGGACTTTGGGCATCATTCCAAATGCTTTTCCCCCTGGTTTTCTCTTTACATTTGTTTTCTTTTTGTTGTTGTTGTGAGGTTTTTTATGTTGCTTTTTAATTACAGGAGAAAAAGGAAATTTAAAAAAAAGTTATTTTAAGAGTAGTCTGTACCCTGGGTTTATGGAAAGTACATGAAGCTCAATATTCTATGCAGAAACCCTCGATCCCCTATAGCTCTTCTTGCGGACATCCTCCTCTTTTTTTGTATTTTCATTTTTTTCAGTTGGTTCATAGCCAGAACAGTTTAGAAGTACCTTTACAGTATGCTAAATTCATATTTATTGCTTAAATGGGTTTTTAAAAACATGAGTTCCTAAATTGTTTGGGATCATAAAGTCATAGATTAACAAAAAAAAAAAAAAAAAAGAGAAAGCAGAAATTCTGCTGTAGGATTTTATACTCTCTGAACTAGGGATGCCAACTGTATGCCATGGGTAGAGTTGAATCCTCTGCTGATGTTCAATACCATGCTGCCATCATGCTGTCTTCAAAATGAAAGTGCTGGCTAGGACAAAATATTGTGGGGTTTTGTAAGACATTAAAGCACTGTGAAGAGGTTAACCTGCCTGTTTCCTACTAACACAGAAGAGAGAGGAAAGTAACACGCACACAAAAAACACCAACCCTCTGGGTTGAGATAAAGAGGCGAGAGAAGATAAAGAGAGTACACGATTACTTTAGCCTATTTGCAGATAAAACACAGCAGAAAGTAGCAGCACGCAGAAGCTAGCAAGCTACAAACTCAAGCCAGGGATCTCCCCTCTCATCCCTTCCCTGTCTGGCCACCATCCCAGCAGAAGAGAGCAAACACCCAGAACTCAGAACCCAAAAGCAGCAAATGTAACGGAAAACCTCTCATGTTACAATCTAAACTTCAAGCCCCACAATACCTTGCTGCAGCCATCACAAACTCAGAACAACAGAATCAACCAGGTTGGAAAAGACCTCAGAGATCATCAAGTCCAGCATATCACCCAGCACCATCTAATCAACTAAACCATGGCACTAAGTTTCCCATCCAGTCTTATTTTAAACACTTCCAGGAACGGGATCTCCACCACCTCCCTGGGCAGCTCATCCCAATGGCCAATCTCTCTCTCTGTGAAGAATTTCTTCCTACCATCCACCCTAAAACTCCCCCGGTGCAGCTTGAGACTGTGTCCTCTTGTTCTGTCTCTGGTTGCCTGGGTAGCCTGGGAAAAGAGACCAACCCCCACAGGGCTACAACCTCCTTTCAGGTAGGTGTAGAGAGCAATGAGGTCTCCCCTGAGCCTCCTCTTCTCCAGGCTAAACACCCCCAGCTCCCTCAGCCTCTCCTCATAGGACTGTGCTCCAGACCTCTCACCAGTCTCGTTGCCCTTCTCTGGACATGCTCCAGCAACTCAACATCTTTCTTAAACTGAGTGGCCCAGAACTGGACACAGTACTCAAGGTGTGGCCTAACCAGTGCTGAGCACAGAGCAGAATGACTTCCTTGCTCCTGCTGGTTACACTATTCCTGATGCAGGCCAGGATGCCATTGGACTTCTTGGCCACCTGGGCACACTGCTGGCTCATGTTCAGCTGCTGTCAGGTCCAGCACCCCCAGGTCCCTCTCTGCCTGGCTGCTCTCCAGCCACTCTGACCCAAGCCTGTAGCTGCATGGGGTTATTGTAGCCACTGTGTAGAACGTGACACTTAGATGTGTTCAATCTCATGCCATTGGCCTCTGCCCATCTGTCCAGACTGTCAAGGTCCCTCTGCAGAGCCTCCTGCCTTCTAACAGATCAACTCCTGCTCCCAGCTTGTTGTCATCTGCAAATTTACTGATGACGGATTCAATCCCCTCGTCCAGATCATCAGTAAAGATATTGAACAGGATGGGGCCCAGCACTGATCCCTGGGGGACACCACTAGTCCTGTCAAACTAACCCATGAGAGGCTTGACATTCAAATTGTAACGTGAGAGGTTTCCATTCCAGTTGCTGCTTTGGGGTGTTGGACTTTTCTGCTGGGCTGGCTGCATGTTGGGGGCTGGGGGTTTGTGTTGCTGGCTTCTGCTGCTGCTGCTTCTGCAATTTGCTGTGCTTTTCAACACACACACTCAGGTAAATGGGCATTGCATTAGCTCCTTTCCAGTAAAACTCTTCACCTCAAACCAGAGGGGTTTTGTTTGGTCGGCTGGCTTGGCTTGGCTTGGCTTTTTGTGTTACTTTCCCTCTCATCAGGAGAGAAGGGGGGCATGTGAGAGTGTTAACCCAGGACACTGCAGCTTTGATAAATTCAAACTTCAATGAAATTTTGATTTGATTCCCCCCCTTTTTTTTTTTTCCCTCCAGCTTTGCATTTCTGATGTTGTTAGTTTGAAATGCATCAATAATTAAGGGTGTTTCTTGGAAGAAGCGCACATTGGAGTGCAGGGCAGTAGATAGTCTTATTCATGCTATTCAGCATGCAAGTAGTGATTAAAAAAATAAAAAAATAAATGAATGAGAAGGGTTTGAGACAGCTATCAGCATAAGATAAAAGACTTCATTCCTTTCTTTGAACTAAAGCAATGCTAAGGCAAATCATACTACCTATGAAAAAAGTTATGTTGTTTGGGGAAGGTAACCTCAAAATCTACTTGATTCCTCAAGATCTCCTAACAGAATAACAAGGGAATACTTCCTGACTTCCTGGAAAATTTATGGTTTTTTAATTATTTAGTTTCTCTCTTTTCCCTGCCTTCACTGACACAAGTGATACAACTTCATACTAAAACAGCAGCAAAGAAAAGCAGAAAATGTGTTATGTCTTTTAGTTTTGTTAGTTTGAGGTTTTGCACTGAATCATGAAGGCATAGTGCAGCCTTAGGGAAAAACTGCTTTCCTGCAAGACAATTTCCTTATTTATTGCTTGAAAAGGTTTTTCTTCTTTTTGTTGGTGAATGGTAGGTGCTACCATTTTCTTTTTGAAACAAAATATATTTATTCAAGTAAGTCTTTATGAACAACACTGTCCTATGGTCATTTTTGTTAATTCATCATCTCTAATAGTCAATTAAGACACATGGATGTGCAGAAGTTGTATAAATTCAGCTACCTTACAAACTTAGGCATTTTTACCTACTTGTAGCAGTCACATTTCAGAAAACTCCCAGTCGGTATCAAAATCCAACTACAATATTTCTGCCTACATTGAATTTTATAGATTTTTGGTTTATGTTTTAAATCTGTTCTATACTTAGCCCTCTTACATACAGTTCTTTAGGGAAGGAGACTCAGAAATAGCTGAGGATAGGAACAGTTATTGCAACTTCTCTCTGCAAGCTGGGAAACTGGATGTATCACTTGATCTTTTTCTGTTTGTGGTCACCTAGGACAAGATCTCTGCACTGTATTTGTGATTATTCATCTAGAAAATCATGAAACATTTAGAACACTTCTCATCTGCAGAATTCAGTTCCTTACAGCTATTCCATAAATGCTTTTATGACTTTTTTCCCCTTTTAAAAATTATTTTAATAACAACAGAAACTAAAAGAAAGTGTCCTTCACAGAGTCATGCAGTGAAGTACACCTAGCTTGCAAAGGAAGAGCTCTCTGGTTTCATGGAACTGTAATCTTTCATTATACTGCAGATAAGAGTAAAACCAAGAATTTCAAAGTAGGACAGGCTGTTTGTCAGCAATGGACATGGTGCATCCCTTCAAGGTAAGACAATGACAATGCAAAATGTGTACTATAATTACCTTTTAATACCTTGGAAAGCTTCCTAGTGGCGTTGAAAAACACTGTGATAGATTCAACTATTTGCACACAAAAATGTTCATTTTTTTTCCCGGTAAATAACTCTACTTTCATAGCTTTAACTACAGATATTTCACAGCCTCACAGTATATCAGAGGTTGGAAGGGACCTCAAGAGATCATCAGGTCCAACCCCCCTGACAGAGCAGGATCACTTAGGGGAGTCTGCACAGGAATGCATCCAGGTGGGTTTGGAAAGTCTCCAGAGAAGGAGACTCTACAACCCCCTTGGGCAGCCTGTTCCAGGGCTCTGTCACCCTCACTGTAAAACAGTTTCTTCTCATGGTGAGGTGAAATATTCTATGTTCAAGTTTGAACCCTTTGTTCCTTGTGAACCACCGAAAAGAGCCTGGCCCCCTCCACTTGACACCCACCCCTCAGCTATTGATAAACATTGAGCAGATCCCCTCTCAGTCTTCTCTTCTGCAGACTAAACAGCCCCAGGGCTCTCAGTCTTTCTTCGTAGGTGAGATGCTGAAGTCCCCTAAACATCATCATGGCTCTCCCTTTGGATTCTCTCCAATTTTATTTTTTATGCACGTCAGTGAAGCAGCTATCATAGCAGCTTCAGCCTCTGAAAAGATAGGATTTTTGCCATTTTAAACCTCATTTCGAATGTTCCAGAAAGTAAATATCTGATCAGTACTGATATTTCTTTTGTTTTAATTTTTATGCACTCCATTGAATCAGCCTGTGAAAGGAACTATTTTTTTTTTTTTTTGAGAAGAAAAACCAAGACTGTCAGCATTTGACTTTGGGCATTATTTTACTGCATTTGCCCACCTATAAGACAGTAGCTTTCAAGTAGGCTATATAACCATGAGACTGTTTTCACAATGCAGGATCAAGATGCAAAGGTAGACTAGAAGCTGCAGAGATGACTGTAAACTGAGGAAGTTTTAATTCCAAAAGAAACTAGTAAACAGAATCTTGCTAGAGCCCAGTTTTCATTCAAGCTTCATTAAAAAAATCCCCAAACTATCCAGTCTTTGATATACTCACCTTATAAGCAAACCAATCCTCTTTTCTTTCTTTTTCTTTTTTTTTTTTTTTGTGTTGTTGTGGGGGTTTTTGTTTGTTTACTTTTGGTTTTGTTGTTGCTGTTTTGGTTTTATGGGTTTTGGGGGTTGGTTTGGTTTTGGGGTTTGGTTGGTTGGTTGGGTTGTGTTGTGTTGTGTTGGGTTGGGGTTTTTTCAGCATGTTTTACAATTTATAAATCAACAGGGAAAGGTTTTACTGTTTTTTGCAGTCATCTCCACTCTTTAAATAGACTTACATTCTTAGAATGAAGTGTGAGTATGGATGAGAAATTTTACCACAATGGTACAACAAACCCATTGTGATGGTTTTAAGACTGTCTTTAATTTTTCGTCACAAAGTTGGAGCACAGAAAGTGAGAGAATGTAAATAACTCGCTATTGGGTGTAAGAGAGCAAAATAATGATTATTCTAAACACTTCCACTGGAGAGAGAGAAATGTTTAAGAATCACTACTCAAAACAAGGCTGGGGCAGTCGGGCAGTCTCAACTTGCTCGGCTTCTTTCTTCTTCTCCTTCTGCCTTCATACTGCCCCTGCATACTGACCTTGACAAGCTAAGTCTAACAGCCTCGTGGCTTGTTGACTCTCTGCCTTCTGTCAGGGAGGTCTTGGGGGAGTCCTTTTGGCTGAGAGAGGAGGCCCCTTGCAGAAGGCCCCTTGGGGAAGAAGCATGGTCCCCTCTCTTTTAGGGGGCCCAAAGGGGCTTTGTTGGTTTTTTTGTTGATGGTACATATTTGTGAATGTTGTGAATAGTGTCTATTTGTACATATTCATTGCATTTCATCATAGATTGTAGTTTTGCCTGTAAATACAGCTTTCATTTGCTTCCAGACTGAGCTAGCCTGGTCATTGTTGGCGTGGGAGGGGGTTTCATCTCTTGCACTGTAACACCCATCATACTCGGTGACATCCATAGAAAGGCAGTCCACAACCCAAAAGGAAAAGCCTTTTTCAGTCAGTACTTATCAGATATTTATTCTGCAACATTCAAAATGAGATTTAAAATGACAAAAACCCTCTATAATTGTGATTGTTTGAGCTCACTTTAAAGAGACATACTCTTTAACAACTAAATAAACTTCTTATTGGCTACGTACAAGTATTCATCATCTTCTGTGCACAAAAAGCCTTAAGGATTATTCATGACTCTGCATTTTGACAACACAATTTTTAATTAGAATCTTAAAGATAGAATTGGATCCATGTTAACTGTGGACTATGCCTGTGATTAACTGTTAGGGTTTGTTGATTGGAAACGATTGATAGCTTGCTTTGTTTTTCAGGATGATTTATCAGTAAGATTTAACTTGACATAGGGGTTTGGGTTTTTCTTTTTTTAATTGGTTTGTTTGAAGGGTTTTGGTTCAGGACTATAATTTGGTATATTTTTGTACAAAATGAGCCATGAAAGAAAACAAAGTGAATCTTCATTGGGCTAAAATTAGGCTTCCTATCTCAGGAACACTCTTTGTATAGCTTCATTTTCAGTTTGACACAAAGTGATTTAAATCAATGGGAACCTTTAACTTCATGACCCCAGGATTCAGTTTCTCTGCGTTATAAAGAACAGTGTTGACCATATAAAATCCCATCTCTTTCACTCACTTGGACATCACCAATGTGCTTCTTAGAATCAGACACTTTAAAATTCTTCTCAGAGAGATCATTCTTATACAAAAATAGCATTTCTAGATTGGTTAGTCAATCTGCCAACATTTGACACTTGTGAGTTCAGGAAGTCCCATGCTTTGGGAATATGATGAGTATGTATCAGGAGTACAAGTCGTGATCAGAGCTCCTATCCAATTGAACTGGAGAAAAAAAATCATTACCTTTTTTAGTCAGTGTTTGTTTTTCTTCCCTTGCCCTTAAGTGTTCCTGATCATGTGTCTAAGGTATCTAAGATATACCATTTGGAGATAAGTAGTATTTCCATGCTTTTTTCCTCACTTTGATTATTAGCTTGTGATCTTGACAGAACAAGAAACACATGACCTGAAGTAAATCTCCTGAATTTCTGTAGTTTAATTTTGCTTTTCCTGTTCTTTCTTTCTTAAAAAAAAAGAAAAAGTTAAAAAAAAATCTGAGTAACAAAGGAAATTCTGGCATATAGCAAATAGAAATAGACACACAGCACTCCTAATATCGTAGAGTAAGTATGACTGCAAGCACCCTTCTTGAAACACTTGCAAAGGATGCAATTCAAAAGCCAGGAGGGGAGACCTGCAAGAAGAGACTGGATTCAGATGCAGCATATTGTGTAACCAAGCGAGAGAGTGTTGCCTTTCATTGTTTAATATTCCTAGCAATAAGGTGCTATCATGTTGGATGCTGAAAAATAACACATTGTGGGGCATATCATTAAGTGAAGCCTGAAGAATAATTATACAAGTACAGCTCAGTATAATGAGGAACTGTTGGTTTTGTTGGGTTTTGGGTTTTTTTTAATATATAATATTAAAGTTCAAAATTGAAATGTGGTGCTAATGCATCTTTTGGAAATGGAAAGAACTTTCAGACACAGGCATTTCAAGGCATCCAGTTCTGGAGCTCCTATCACAGGAAAGATATGGTACTACTGGAATGTGTCTAGACAATGGCAATGAGGATGATCAGAGGGCTTGAACCACCTCTCCTATGAGGACAGACTGAGAGAGTTGGGGCTATTCAGTCTGGAGAAGAGAAGCGTCCCAGGAGACCTTCTTGTGGCCTTCCAGTATCTGAAGGGGCCTACAAGAAAGCTGGGAAGGGACTTTTTAGGGTGTCAGGTAATGACAGGACTGGGGGGGAATGGAACAAAACTAGAAGTGGGTAGATTCAGCTTGGATGTTAGGAAGAAGTTTTTCCCCATGAGGGTGGTGAGACACTGGCACAGGTTGCCCAGGGAGGTGGTGGAAGCCTCATCCCTGGAGGTTTTGAAGGCCAGGCTGGATGTGGCTCTGAGGAACCTGATCTAATGTGAAGCATCCCTGCTCATGGCAGGGGGATTGGAACTGTATGATCCTTGAGGTCCCTTTCAACACTGACAATTCTATGATTCTCTTTTTTACTTTTTTGTTGAATAGTACCTTCCATATTTTATTTAAGTAATACAAATGTTGTCTATTAGGTGCTGAATATAATTTCAGAAGAAGATTGTGAGAATTTCCATTGTTCTAAATGGAAACGGGCTCCATCTCCCTCTTGAAATATTTATATATAGTAACACAAATAAATTGCATAATTTCTCTGAAAAATTGCAATGAATACCAGTGCAAACCAAGATTCTGGGCTGTTCAGAAGAGGATATTGTAAAGTGAGGATTTCAGAATGAGCCTGTTCATGAAGGACGGCTCTAGGACAGCCACAACAGCAGCTTTTTGCTACCAAGATTACAAGAGAGCTTAATTAATACAGCATTTGGAAGAGTGAAAAGACGTCTCTCTAAGATATTTCTCTAATTTTGGGACCTATCTTGAATGGCAGCAGGTTTTTTCTTCTACTATGTAAGGTTTATTTTAAAAGGAAAACCAGAAGACATTTGAACTTCATCCTTGTTGCTGTCATTGCACTCTAAGTACAGGGGATATGAAAATAAAGTCTCTAAGACATCCTTTGCTGGTGCTAGTTGGATGTGTAAAAGTGCTCTGAAGCAGGGGAGCAATCCAGAAGCTTATACCAATTATGTCTACTAATAGTATTATGTTCCCAAGCGTAAGCACGGAGTTGATAAATGTATAACAGAACTTAGATTGACTCTACACCTGTTTGGGGGTGCAGCTAGAGACAATTCAGGCTGTCCTAAGGTGTCATTTATGCACTAGGTACTTGTGCATAGGCAACCAATGCCCTCAAAGGTTTCCTTGGTTTCCTTTATTCTTTACAATAGTTCAGGATTGTTATAGGTTAATGTATTGGTTTGAGGCCAGACAGATCCTCTCTTGCCCCAAGAGGGACAAAAGAATGACACTCACACAAATAGATTGGAGAGTGATGGAAAGTTTAAATGGAAAAGCAATTGGTGAAACTACAAAACCTACAAAGCATAGTGGCAAAGAACATCCCAAAGCATACAGAGCCCCTTACATAATACTCAAAGGCTTCCCAATCCTTCCCTTCTCCCACCTGAGGGTATACCCAAAACCCCCAGGGCTCTTTCTTCCCCCCCTCCCACTGCTAGGCAAGTCTCAGGCAGGCCAGGTCTGAGACTGCCCCCCTCTTTCTCCTCCTGGCATTAGGCCTAGACAGGCCTAAGAGACCTTGAGATGCTCCCCCATCGTTACCCGATAAGAGAGCACCTCCCATGGGAGCAGAGAGGGAAGAAAGGGGAAGAGAAGGACTTTGCAGATGGATTGATAGGGTGCAGGATTTCTGGGCAGAAATAGGCTGTTTCCTGTGTCCACCCTATTGGGTGGAGCAGTGGGACACCAGAGGTGTAACATAAGTGGCAGTAACAGGAGGGACCTAGCCTAAACTGCCACAGGTAAATTGAATCTTCTGCTCACGTTCAATCTCGCGATGGTGTCATGCCAGCTTCAAAATGAAAATGCTCTGTGGTGCAAAGCATTATGCATCTTGAAGCTTAGATTGTAACATGAGAGGCTTCCTTTTCCAGTTGTTCTGGGAAAGGGTTCTGGGGTTTGGGTGTTGGCTCTTTTCTGTAGGAATGGTGGTGAGACAGGTGGGAGTTGGGTAGCACTCACATTTTCTGCTTTATACTAGTTTATTTTTCCTCATTTTACTACACTTTTTCTGCAAATAGGCTAAGCTACAGTAAGTGTGCATTCCACTATTAGCTAAGGTAATTGTGCATTATCTCATTTATAGCAAACTCTTATCTCACTCTCTCAACATGGAATTTTTGTGTGCTACTTTCCCCTGACATTTGTGTTGGAGGGAAACAGGCAGGTTAGCCCATTACACCATGGTAACTTGTTACAAACATAGAGAATTTAACCTTCATCTCTACTCATATAGTAACTTTATAGGATGAACAGTCAGAAGATTAAGTATGTATACAGAATTCTGTGCAAAATCAAAACAAATCCTGGCCTCCTCAATTCAAGAGAGATGTTGAGGTACTAGAACATGTCCAGAGAAGGGCAACGAAGATGGTGAGGGGCCTGGAACAAAACAAAGCTGGTGAGGGGACTAGAACACAAACCCTATGAGGAGAGGCTGAGGGAGCTGGGGTAGTTTAGCCTGGTGAAGAGGAGGCTCAGGGGTGACCTCATTCCTGTCTACAACTACCTGAGGGGAGGTTGTAGCCAGGTGGGGGTTGGGCTCTTCTCCCAGGCAACCAGCACCAGAACGAGCGGACACAGTCTCAAGCTGTGCCAGGGGAGGTATAGGCTGGGTATTAGGAGGAAGTTCTTCACAGAGAGAGTGATTGCCCATTGGAATGTGCTGCCCAGGGAGGTGGTGGAGTCGCCATCACTGGAGGTGTTCAAGAGGAGACTGGATGAGGCACTTAGTGCCATGGTCTAGCTGATTGCTTAGGGCTGGGTGATGGGTTGGACTGGATGATCTTGGAGGTCTCTTCCAACCTGTTTGATTCTATGATTCTATGAAAATAATGCTTTCTGAAAATGCTAAAGAGCCTTTCCTTAACTTCAGCTTTAGCAACCGGGGAAACTTTTGGGGAAATGATATTAAAGGGTTCTGTTTTCTGTCTTAGATTAAAAAATAAATATATACATGCATACATACATACATACATACATATATATATATATATATTATTTCCCTCAGGCAGATTTTGCTAAGGTTTCGGTAGAATTATCTCTTAAAATGTAAAACCTTCACTTCTTGGTGCCAGAAGAGATGTCCAGTTATTGGTGTTTCACTCTGAATTCATACTCATTCTTATACTCATAGTGGTCATATACTATAATTTCAGATCATTATTCTCTCAATAGAGGTACACTTTTGAATCTAAGGAGGACTTGGAGTTTACATCTCTGTACAGGCTACTGTCCTCAGGGATCAGTCCTGGGACCAGTCTTGTTCAACATCTTTGTTGGTGACATGGACAGTGGCATTGAGTGCACCCTCAGCAAGTTTGCTGATGACACCAAGCTGTGTGGTGCAGCAGANGAGGTGCTGGAAGGTGTCCAGAGAAGGGACACAAGGATGATCAGAGGGATAGAGCACCTCTCTTATGAGGACAGACTGAAAGAGTTGGGGCTGTTCAGTGTGAAGAAGAGAAGGCTCTGAGGTGATCTTCTTGTGGCCTTCCAGTATCTGAAGGGGGCCTACAAGAAAGCTGGGGAGGGACCTTTTAGGCTATCAGGTAGTGATAGGACTAGGAGGAATGGAATAAAGCTGGAAGTGGGGAGATTCAGGCTGGACATGAGGAAGAAGTTCTTCCCCATGAGAGTGGTAAGAGCCTGGAATGGGTTGTCCAGGGAGGTGGTTGAGGCCCGATCCCTGGAGGTGTTTAAGGCCAGGCTGGATGAGGCTCTGGCCAGCCTGATCTAGTGTGAGGTGTCCCTGGCCATGGCAGGGGGGTTGGAACTGGATGATCCTTGTGGTCCCTTCCAACCCTGACTGATTCTACGATTCTATGATTCTACTTCAGCATTTCAAAACCTCCTATAACGGGTTAACTTAACTGTTCCACTTCAACACAGAAGTGGGTGAAAAGTAACACAAAAAACTCCAGACTAAGATTTGAGACAAAAAGCTTTACTGAAAAAAACCCCAACAGATTACAATGAACAATTGCCTTAGCCTACTTGCAGAAAAACTGTGGTAACATGCAGAAAGCAGCAGCATGAAGCAGAAGCCAGCAAATGAAACCTCAAGCCAGTGCGCTATGCCCTCATCCCTCCCCCATCACGCTCCTACGCTAGCGGAAGAGATCGAGACCCAAACCTGCAACCTGAAAGCATCAACCAGAACAGGAAGCCTCTCACTTTTCAGTACAAACTTCAAGCTCTATAATACTTTGCTCCAGCCAGCACTTTCATTTTGACGCAGTCCTGACTGCAGTGTGGTATGAACAACAGCAGATTCAACACAGCCCATGGCACTCCCATCTACAGAAGGCTCATATCCACTAGATGCAAATACAACCACTGGTCACTGGTTTGTATTATTACAAAATAATATTAAGAAAACCTGATGTCATGGTTTAGAGACAGACAGATCCTCTATTTCCCCAAGAGGGACAAAAGAATGACACTCACACAAATGGATTGGAAAGCGGTGGAAAATTTAAATGGAAAAGCAATTGGTGTTTTGCAGAAACTGCAAAGCATAGTGGCAAAGATATCCCAAAGCATATAGAGTCCCTTACACCACACCCAAAGCCCCCCTCAACACTTCCCTTCTCCCCACCTGGGGGTCTACCCAAAACCCCCAGGGCTCTTTCTTCCCCCCCCACTGCTAGGCTAGTCTCATGCTGGCCAAGTCTTAGACTGCCCCCCCCCCGCCTTCTCCTCCTAGCATTAGGCCTAGACAGGCCTAAGACTCCTTGAGATGCTCCCCCATCATTACCTGATAGGGAGCATCTCCCATGGGAGCAGAGAGGGAAGAAAGAGAAGGAGAATGACTTTGCAGATGGATTGATAGGGCGCAGGATTTCTGGGTAGAAATAGGCTGTTTCCTGTGTCCACCTGATTGGGTTGGATACTCGGGACACCAGAGGTGTAATTTATGTGGCGGTAACAGGAAGCACCCAGCCTGAACTGCCGCACCTGAATTATTGGCACAGTATCCTAAATGAGAATGCACTAAAACGAAACACCATTTGCATCTAGACATAGGAGACAATCATTTGATTGAAGATATTTAAAATAACATTTTAAAGCTCATTTAAAATTTTGCTTGGAAGACAAACATGGGGATAAGGTGACCAAAGAACAAAATAACATAGATATCTCCAAGCAAAAATGTGTGTGTCTCTCACTGTAGGAAAGAAGTCGGCCAACTCAGCTTTCATGTCCAACAACCTGACCCATAAACATCAGAGAGAAGCTACCTACCAACAATGCTTCATTTACATTGCCTGTCACATCTTTACAGCTGGAACAGAAGATGTCTGAAAATTTTGGTGGTGTTTTTTTTTTGTTTTGGTTTGGTTTTTTCCTTTAATAGTCAGGAAAAATTCTGCCTTCTTTTGAATTTAAGAAGGGCAGTGAGTCATTTTAGTTTATACTGTGAAGTTTGAGACATTGCAGTGAGCATTGTTCTATATGATAAAACCAAAGGCAGCATTTCAGGTGTAATTGTCTCCCACGCTAGTTTAAATACTGCAATAGTAGCTACTGTATAATGCACAGCTCTGCCACACAAGTTGACCTCTGAGGAGCTTTTAGTAAACTGTAATAGTCTGTGAAAGCACAAAGTAAAGAAAGATGGACATCTGAAAATATTGGTTGGACTTGGTGGTGCTGATGGAAGAGAAGCTCAACATGAGCCACCAGTGTGCACTTGCAGCCCAGAAAGCCAATCGCAGCCTGGGAAGCCAATCACCTCCTGGGCTGCATCAAGAGAAGCATAGCCAGCAGGTTGAGGGAGGTGATTCTCCCCCTCTACTCTCCTCTGCTGAGACCTCACCTGGAATATTGCATCCAGTTCTGGAGCCTCCATTACAGGAAGGATCTGGAGGTGCTGGAGCATGTCCAGAGAAGGGCCATGAGGATGATCAGAGGGCTTGGATCACCTCTCCTATGAGGACAGACTGAAAGAGTTGGGGCTATTCAGTCTGGAGAAGAGAAGCGTCCCAGGAGACCTTCTTGTGGCCTTCCAGTATCTGAAGGGGCCTACAAGAAAGCTGGGGAGGGACTTTTTAGGGTGTCAGGTAATTATAGGACTGAGGGTAATGGAACAAAACTAGAAGTGGGTAGATTCAGCTTGGATGTCAGGAAGAAGTTTTTTCTCATGAGGGTGGTGAGTCATTGGAACAGGTTGCCCAGGGAGGTAGCGGCAGCCTCATCCCAGGAGGTTTTGAAGGCCAGGCTGGATGTGGCTCTGGGCTCTCTGATGTAGTGTGAGGTGTCCCTGCCCATGGCAGGGGGTTTGGAACTGGATGATCCTTGAGGTCCCTTCCAACCTGACAATTCTATGATTCTGTGATTGCTGCAGGTGCTTTGATGAATTATATGTAAGTTGAAAATTACCCAACATTAGCAAGACTTTTTATGTTTACTGCAAGAAGATTAATCCATCCTTGGCCTTGAAAAGTGCAAAGTGGTATTTGCAGAACAATACCTTCCCCCAGTTGCCCACAGGAAGGATGTGGGGCAGGGAGCAGGGTGACTTTCACACCTTGCCTTCTGTGGTCTTTTCTGAAAGAGTGCAGATTCCTCTGTCACTGTCTGGAAGAATGCACTGGGCACACCCATTAGCTGTATGTCTTTTTCTCTTTCAGAAAGATTAGTGATAGACTCAATTGTATGACAACAAATAAAATAAAGAGCCAACATCCCCCTCAGTGTGCTACTTTTGTACATTGATCTGAAATGTCCATGATCTATTGGGAAACACCAACTAACGGTATGAAAATCTTCCCTTCAGTGATCCATCTAGGTGTTGAAATACAGTTAGCCTATATAGACTTTTGTCTAAAGGCTACATTTCATCATTTTAAATCCCTTCAGGCATGCATTCAATGAGTTCACCTCTGATCCTTGATGTGGCATTGACTTTCTCTGCTTCACTGCGCATGCTACATATAATTAGAAGTCCTTTGTTGAAATTCAAGTTAAGGAATTCACGGGTGAAAGCAAACATGTTGGTCCTAAGTTAAACTTGTTAATGGCTACTTGCTGAAACTGCCCACTGGCAGTTAGACAGTGTCTTTACTTTGTGTGACCAATTTCTCTGAGGGTGATGTTGTAATGCCTAGGCCTGAGTGAACTTTCCCAGCATGACACTGCTCTTCCTGGAAGAGAAATATATCTGAGGAACAATGTGAAAAGCTTCAAGTCAAATCTTCAATACTGTTAGCTTCAGTGAGTTGCTCCAGTTTGTACAATCTTAGTATTAAAAATGTACACAGACAAGCAATTACCAGTCATTAAAGATTGTTCTTTCCCACAATTTGGGAGGATAACGAATAGGAAAATGGATTGTCCAAACAAAGCAAAGCTAATCTTTTCAGATATTAAATATGCCTTGGTTTGGATTCTCTTTGAATCTAGAGTGCAGGTGCGACCTTTTCTCCAGCTGCTTTTCCATAGTCAGTTATAAAAATCTTTCGTTTTTCACAAAGCAAATTCTTTGAAAAAAGAAAGGCTTTTTAACTTATTTTTATTTATTTCTTCTTAAAGCAACAGCCACGTAAGACCTCCTTAAAGGCAAACAACAGGAGCAGGCAAATGTAACACACAAAGTCTTTTCTTAAAATATTTTCCTCTCCTTTCCACTCTGTCCCCCTCTCCAATGTAAATAAAGGACTGAAGAAAGGAAGAAAAAGCTTACATAGCAACATTCACATCCCTGCTTTGGTTAGTCACATCTTCCCAGCTTGAGCTAGCATGCATTATTGAAGAGTGTCCGCTGCTGTCAAGTAAATATTGCCATTCAAATAAATAACCTATTGTACTCTTCTGTACTCCTGGGAAGTGTTTATAACAAGCTGCATGCAGCCCAGTTTTTGTTTTTCATCCTTACTTTAATTTTTCAGGAAGCACAATGTGTCAGATATACAGGGGTCTGATACAATGAAGTAACATGATATTAATTATTGAACCAACACAGTAGCATTGTGACAAACAAATACTCAAATGTGACTGGCTGCTTTCAGCAATTTAAGTCTGTGCTCACCTTAAGGATCTGTGGCACCTGGCAACATCCATTCATCTAAACCACATTTCCCAAGACTACCTATGAGGATGTTATGGGACACATTGAAAATCTTGCTGACAGCAGAGTGGACAGTGTCTACTGTTCTCTCCTCAAATACCCAGCTGGTCACACCGTCATAAAAGGCACTGGTCAAGTGTGATTTCCACACTGTGAATCCATGCTCACTACTCCTGATCACTTCTTTCCCTCTGTATGCTTAGAGATGACCTCCAGAATGAGCTTTACATCACCTTTCCAGGGATATAGGTGAGGTTGACTGGCCTGTGGTTTCCTACCTCCTCTTTTTTTTCCTTTTTTGAATATTGGAGTGACATCTACTTTCCTCCAATCCTCAAGTACCAACCCTGTATTTCATGACTTTTCAAAAATGATGGAGAGTGGCTTAACTATAACCCTAGCCAGGACCCTCAGAACTCATGTGTGCATCCATTGGGGGCTCATAGATTTCTGGGTGTCCAGCTTGTCTAGGTGGTCTTTAACTTAGCCCTCCTTGACCAAGGGAGAGTCTTCCTGTGTGCAGACTTTCTCTCTTACGTTTAGGGACCGGAATTCAGAGGACTGGCCTTAGTGGTGAATGGAGACTGACAGTGAACTACCGTTCTCTAAATGAGGTCACCCCAACGATGACTGCTCCTGTGCCAGACATTCTGGAGCTTCAGTACCAGATGGAGTCTAAGGCAACCAAATGATATACCACAACTGACATTGCTAACAGATTCTTCTCCATTCCCATAGCACTGGAATGCACAGTTCACGTTTACCTGGAGAGGTGTCCAGTACATCTGGAATTGATTGCCCCAGGGGTGGAAACATAGCCCTGCCATTTGCCATGGACTGATCCAGACTGTACTGGAAGAAGGTAGAGCTCCAGAAAACTCTACATTAATGATATCATTGTGTGGGGTGATGCAGCAGAAGTGGTGTATGAGAAAGGGAATAAAATAATCTCTATTCTTCTGATGACTGGGTTCATTATAAAGAAAAGTAAGATCAAGGGACCTGCAAGAGATATCCGGTTGCTAGGGATAAAAATGTCAGGATGGGCATAGCAAGATTTCAATGGATGTCTTCAACAATATTACAGCTGTGTCTCCACCCACCAATAAGCCCACCAGGCTTTTTTGTGTGTCATGGGTTTCTGGAGGATGTATATCCCAAACTACAGTCTGATTGTGAGCCCTCTCTACCAGAAGAAGAATGATTTACAATAGGGCCCTGAGCAGCAACAGGCCTTTGAACAAATTAAACAGAACATTGTGCATTCAATAGCCCTCAGGCCAGTCTGGACAGGACAAGATGTTACAAATGTGTTCTACACTGAGCTGGGAAGAATGGTTCCATATGGAGCCTTCGGCAGAAAACGCCAGGGAAAACATGAGGCTGACCCCTTGGATTATAGAGTCAAAGCTGCAAAGGGACTGAGGCAGATTACACACTGACCAAAAAAGAGATAGTGGCAGGATAAGAAGGAGCTTCAACTGCCTCAGAACAGCCAAGAAACCATCTTGTCCCAGTGGCAGACTGGGACCAGCAGTTTTTGTTGTTCTTTCTTCGGTGTGCAGGTAAGCTTTCTGTAGCCAGTAAGCTCAGGGAAGTGAACCCCAGCTGGTTTCAGTTTCTCTTGTGAGGGAGCAGGGGCAGGTCTAATTGGATCTGTGGTCCTTGTGTGCTGAACAAGGTCAATCAAGAGCAAAGTGTGTCATCCAGTCATGTCATGGCAGCCTACGAGGCCATTGGTTTGTAGGCACCCAGCCATGATTACAACCCAGCCACAGGCTGTTAGAAAAACTGTGTTCACCCAGACAGAGGCCCCATGAAATGCCTGACATCTTGTGATCTTGTGATTTTGGATAAATACACTTTTTACAGTCCTCAGTTTTGAAACGTCTTTTTTTATAAGATGTTGTGCAAAGAAAAAAAAGAAAAAGTTTCAAAAATTAATTAAGCAGCATTAGTGGCTGTTAGACACACTGTGCTGGGTACAACACCTGTTAAAAAGAGGAAAAAGAAAAAATTAAAAAATGTGTGGGTGGGGGAAACTTCAATGCAGAAAGTGATATCATACCATATTTCATCTGCTTCTTACACTCTTTAAGCAGCATTGCCAACCATTGCTGGACATGATACTGAATGACCTTTGGTTTGTTCCAGCATAGCTCCCATTACATCACTAATGATACATGTCTGCAATCTTTTGCACTACAGGACCCAACTTCAGTCTCAGAGAGGTTGGACAGGTCTGTGGGAAGGAAATGCCTTGGAGCATGAGGGAGGCTGCTTCCTCAGGCTCCCCCACCTGCCTCTCATAGAAGCTGGAAATTGCACCATGCATGAGGCAAGGTTACAAAGCTTACCTCAGTGAGGTCATTGAAAATTTGCTTTCTATTTCTGGTCCTGATGGGGGCAGAATTTTTTCCCTGCTGATGCTAAGCAAAGTGCCTAAAACACATTTTTCAGAGTGCTGACTCATTAATGTGACTCATGACCTTTCATTTCCCCAAGACCTGTCTTTGGCAGTAGGATTTTCCAAAGTGGGAGAGTTGGTGCTGTTGGAAAGGTGTGAAGGCTGCAGTCTTTGAGAGCTTTGATTTGAGCAGGGAGGAGCAGGCAGAGTGCTTGTGTTTGAGGCATCTCAGACAGCAGGCTCCCCAAATAATCAGTTTTTAAGTTTTTTAGCCACCCAGTGTGAAATGAGGGTGTGCCAGGTTACACCCATCCTTGATGGGGGATTGAAAAGAACCCAGGTCCCAGGTGGACAAAAGAAACTTGATCCAAGTGGGCAGGGAGAGAAAGACTTGATTTTCCTCCTCCCAGGAGCAGGGGTTCCCCCCTGGGTTAAAGGTGATCTATTCCACTCCCCCTTCCTGTCCAGCAAGCCTATTTAAGAACAGACAGCTTTGAGCTCTTTCTTTTTCCCTTATATTGCCTGCTCGAGAGGTCATCTGCTGCTTCCTGCATTCCCACCACGTGGCTGGCCTGCTCCATGCTGTATCCAGGCTTTCTAAAGAACTGAACCCATTTGCATCAAGGGATTCCAATGCCAGCCGGGGATGGTCTTGGATATTTTTCTATTTACCCTTTACCCTACACCTTTGTAACCTCCCCTGTTACTGCTATATATGTGTATTTTATTAAAAAGTTACTTTTCTTTACTTCCAAACTAATTCCAGACAATTTCATTTGTGATTTTTTACCTCTCCTTCCTCTTGCCTAATTTACCTTACCTTACTGGGAAAAGGGAGAGGGGAGGTGGGTCAGGGAAATCTAAATCTGTTTCCATTTGGGCTTTTCTTTTCGGCTCCAGGTAAAGCTGAAACCAGCACAGAGGGTGATAAAACAGTATTACTTTGCAGACCTTTGTAAAAGTAAAAGCATTTCTGTTCATGAAATGTAGTCATGAACACTACAAAGAAATTTAAACAAATGGTTTTGAAGGAGAGTTTGGATAATGCCTAAGACCTAAGGCCACATTGTCTAAAAATGAAGACAAACTTTTGAACACTTTATTACTCTCCTGAATGTAATCCATCCTTGCACCAAGGAAGGCACACATCATGTGGAAGTCTCTGACAAAGTAAAAAACCCAAGACTGAGCATACAGAATAACAGAATCACAGAATTAACCAGGTTGGAAAAGACCTCATCAAGTCCAACCTATCACCCAACACCATCTAATCAACTAAACCATGGCACTACGTGCCTCATCCAGTCTTATTTTAAACACCTCCAGGGACGGTGACTCTACCACTTCCTTGGGCAGCGCATTCCAGTGAACAATCTCTCTCTCTGAAGAATTTCTTCCTCACACCCAGCCTAAACCTCCCCTGGTGCAGCTTGAGACTGTCCTCCTTTCACTGGCTGTCTGGGAGAAGAGACTAACCCCCACCTGGCTACAGCCTCCCTTCAGGTAGTTGTAGAGAGCAATGAGGTCTCCCCTGAGCCTCCTCTTCTCCAGGTTAAACACCCCCAGCTCCCTCAGCCTCTTCTCACAGGGCTGTGCTCCAGACCCCTTCCCAGCCTTGTTGCCCTTCTCTGGACACGTTCAAGCAACTCAACATCCTTCTTAAACTGAGTGGCCCAGAACCGGACACAGTACTCAAGCTGTGGTCTAACCAGTGCTGAGTACAGGGTAGAATGACTTCCCTGCACTTAGATTTGCTACATCTCACGCCCTTGGACTCTGCCCATCTGTCCAGCCTTTTAAGGTCCCTCTGCAGAGCCCTCCTACCCTCTAACAGATCAACTCCTGCTCCCAGCTTGGTGTCATCTCAAAACTTACTAATGGTGGACTCAACCTCCTCGTCCAGATCATCAATAAAGACATTGAACAGGATGGGGGCCAGCACTGATCCCTGGGAGACACCACTAGTGACTGACTGCCAGCTGGCAGTGGCACCATCCACCACCACTCTCTAGGCCTGGCCCTCCAGCCAGTTCCTAACCCAACACAGAGCTCCTGTCCAAGCCACAGGCTGACAGCTTGACCAGGAGTTTGCTATGGGGGATGGTGTCAAAGGCCTTGCTGAAGTCCAGGCAGACTACATCCACAGCCTGCCCCACATTCACCAGGTGGTCACCTGGTCATAGAAGGTGATCAGGTTGTACATTGTAGAGGTGACTTTTTCTGTATGTCTGCCATCTGATTTTATTTTATGAAACTGAGGGTATTTTTAAAGATAGAATGTGGGTAATATGCATAAATGCTAACATGAAAATGAGGTTAGTTGTGCTCAAAAAGCACTCAATAACTTAAGAAAGTGACTTCAGAGAAGTAATTGCGATGTAGCTTGTACACAAGATCTAGAAAAAAAATCTCAGTTATATTAGTTTCTGGGGCATAATTTTTTTTTTTCAAAATTTAATTGTGAACATGATTCATGTGGGTTTTTTTTTACTTTTTTTTACTCATTATGGTAGTTTTAGGCTGTACCTTTAAAATTTTCCACAGATCTTGAACAGAAAATGTTAGAATGTAAATAAATTGCTATTGGGTGTAAAAAGGAAAATAATGTTAAGTTCTTAACAACACCATTGGACAGATAACAAACATAAGGCTGGTAATGTAAGCTATCTTTCTCTCTCTTTTGGCTTCCTCGCTCTGGGAGACACTAACTTGCTTCTGCTTGACCTTGGCTGTGTTCTTTGTTTTGCTGAGTATCTGAACAAAATAACTCTCTGATCTTTTCTCTTGTCCCTTTGTGTCCAGCGGGGTAAGGAAGGGGGCAGGGAGTGGGAAGCTATTAGCAGCTCCCCTGGTTTTTGGCCAAGGGGGTTCTTGTGTTGTCTGTAAATTGTAAATCCCTGTAAATATTGTAAATCCTGGATATTTTGTACATATTAATTGCATTTCATTGTAGATTGTAGTTTTGCTTGTAAATACAGCTTCATTTGCTGGGCTGGCCTGGCAATTTAATGTTGGGAGGAATTTTCAACCCACCACACTCATCTAGCACATATTCGAACACAAAATGTTCAGTATTACCCTAAAATAGACAGCCAGTTAGGAGAGTGAGAAGTAGCTGCTACATTTTGAATGTTGGCTCTTAAAACTTCTACTGGACTTTTGGTCTAGTGTGGGCTAAGAGGTTTCCACAAATAAAACACTGAATATATTTTGTGCATCACATTGTACGTTTCCTATCCATAAAACAGGAGTAAGATCCCTACTGAACGGAGAACCAGAAAAGGAAAATATACTGAACAGCTGTAATCCACATATTCTTTCTTGTTTTTACTGTGAAAAACATATGGTTTCATCTGAATTTTGTGTATCATTCTAGACTTCTCTGTATCCTTTAAATCTTCATACTTTCTAAGTCTTGATCCCTGTAAAACCTACCCAATATTTTAAACCAGAAAGAAACGATTATTTTTATTCTGTGCACTTTAGGAGAAACAGGTTGATTCTTTTGGGGGGTAAGGGGTAGGGAGTATTGGAGTTACATATGTGAAGAACTGGTGGAGGAAAGCTCAGCTGAAAGAATTGATTTTTGTGCTTAGTGCTGAAAGCAAGAAAGGTTTCTTTCTCTGCTAAACACCGGTAAAAATCTTCTGTCCCACAACCACAGACCCCCTCCTGCAGAACTGTGAATTTTCTGATTCTAATGAGAAGATATTATTGCTGGGAACTTGTGGTCAGTGTGAAAGCTGGTTTCTGGCCATTAGATCTGATCCCATGGAGGCCTCCAAAGATCAACAGATCAGCCTTAAACTAGAATCAGTCTGAATTCTAGATTCTGAAATTACGTGTTGACAGAAGCAGTATATGGCAAATTCTGATGTTGATTATGAGTACACCTACATTTCTTCCAAAGGCTTTTATTCATCTGTCTTTTTTGTGTGCCCTAGTTTTCTTTTGAACTTGAAATTTGACATGCAAGGTCTTACAACAGAAAGTCGTACTTCAGATACTGAGAAATTGTATCTCTTTTCTATCCAATCTGACAGAAAAGCCACTATTGCCTCACGTAGCTTACTTACCTGCTCTCATTTCGTATTACATCCATTAGTATTGATTAGAAATTAAGGAGCTGGAAGAATTAAGTCTTTGGGTCTCAGCTGTGCATTGCATCAGTCAGGAGGAAAAAGTGCTGTGCTTTTTCACACTAAGGAGAGCTTAAAAGCAGACTATATACACATATCTTGGTGGATTTTTTTCTACAGTGAGCTACTGCTTTAGCATGGGTCCCGATAATGAGGTGTATCAAAGATCTTTGAAAACACAGAGCTATGAAGTCTGGGTTGTAAGCTATTCTGGTTTTGCAGTACTAACAGTGCAAAACATTTGTTTTGGTCAGTAAAGTAAGCAAATATACATCAAGTGTGTATAGCTATTAGATTAGTTGGGTGAGAATGTGGTATTTTTCATAATCATTTTTCAAGCTGTAATTGAACTTTGAAGCTTTGAATGTAGTGACACAGCTAGTTTGACAGCATCCCCACTTTAAGACTTTAAACATCACTGCAGGATACATTAACACACCCAGCTTTGCCACAAAGAAGAGGATCATAATCATATTCAAACTCTGAATTGATAAATTAAGTGCTCCAACAAATATTGTCAGCAGCTAACCACCCACCCGCTGCTGGGGGCAAGCATTTCCAGACACTGAACTTCAACCCACCTTTTCCTTAATTAAAAAAGACATATATTGCAAAAGAGGGACAGTTTTACATACTAATAGTGTTCTTGAATTTATATTTAGAGTACAAGTTGATATTGTAATCATGTGATATACAGAAAAAGCAATAAAGAACTCTAAATTTTCAGAAGCTTGTATATCTTTGCCAAAATGTTGGTACATAACATGATACATTTTAATTTATATTTTGCAGCCTTAGATTTTCCAGAGTCATTTTTCAGAGTGAAGAGTAGATGTATACTCCTGCTTGGCATAAGCAGATATTCGTATGTGTATTTATGCATAGTACTTTTGTTGGTGTCAATTTTCTTAGCGAAAAAACATGAGCCTTGTATGCATTTGCAACTTAATTATGTGTTGAGTGTAATAATTCACTGGGGACAAAAAATAATCCAGACAATATATTTTCAAGAATTCAGCAAGAACAAAAGTCCTTTAGGTGTCTGTCTACTAAACATTCAGTTTGTACTTATTTATGGATGGCAGTATAGGATTCATGTAGAGCAACATAAATGTTACAGGAATGCATTTTCATAATAAAAATATATTTGGTAGCCAAGTAGTGTGAATTTTAATTCAGAGGACTGAATCTTCATGTATGCTAAAACTAATATGATTTACTTACAGAGTGCCAAGAATATATCCATTGGAATCAGTTTCATTACTAAGAACTAATGAACTGCTTGTGAAAAAACAACTGGGCATACGGTGATTATGCAGAGCTGTAGTGAAGAACCAGAGTATGGTTCTTTTCTTCTGACACTGCACAAGCCCGGCTTGATTGTCAATATAGCAAGACTGCTTGCTCATTTATGTCAATACATCTGAGAAAATGTGCAACACTAATCAGAGCCTTTGTAGTCTCTCATAGTGGAACACTGTGTCTTTGTAGGCACCAAAAATGTTGCTCTTTTCCTTGCTGAAATTTGATGCACTTGGGCTGTATTACTGATTCTATCATCCTTTTCCTTTTTTCTTTTTTCTTTTTTTTTTCTTCCAGAGCTATTCTTAGTGTTATTGTACCTGACTTTTCATGTAGAGTATACCAGAGGAATTATGGAGAGAAAAACTACAAAGATTCCTAAAGATTGCTTAATTCACCTATTCTCTTCAAGGAGGATAATACAGTGCTGTATCAAATTATGTTTTCCTGGTCTATTATGGACTGCTGCTCTACCTAGGAATAGCATCCTTCTCAGGCAACATATTTTGCTTCCCAGCCTTCAGTATTAAAACTCGATGTGTATATATATATATTACTTACATAAAAATAAATAAATATATTCTAATCAAACTTAATTTCTTTAAATGAGCCCTGTTATGTTTTGTTATATCCCTAGTGGCATGCAGAAACTGTGCACTCCATTCTCTTCATCAATGGAAAGTATCAGTGCTCCATGTCTACCCCTTCACGTTTTTCCATCCTAATACAACACCAGTTCTATCATCAGTTACTTTTTGTTTAGACTACTGATCCATCCTTACACTCTTCTCTTATTCATGCACAACTCTTCTTTTTTGTTATTGGAAAACTATAATTGATAACTCTATAAACAGTCTTTTTTTCTAACATGGCCTGAATAATGCCTAAGAAAATTCTTTGAAATTACCTCCTCATAACTAATTTTTGGGTTTGTTTAAAAAGAATTTATAACCTTTTAGTGCAGCAGAGATAGTGTTGTCCTTACTTGTAACAGACCACAAGCTGTGCGCTTAGCACAAGTTTGCTCTCCTTGGACTATTTCTTGTGCCATTTCTGGGGCTCTGTTTTAGATTGTGTAACTAAAAACTAATACCTAATACCTGCTACCTCCCATATTTTATCTTTTGTATTTGTATTTGCAGTGTACAAACACACACAAGCATGCATACATTTTATATGTAGATGTGTAAATAACAGATTTTAATAATAAATAGTTATTGTATGTAAATGAGATATCCATGATCCCAGACTGAATTTTTATAGAGAGAAGTATGGACATCCTGTGATTCCATGATTCTGTTGGGGGTGGAATATTGGAAAAGCACAGCCTCAGAGCTAAGAGTACACTGCCTAGCAGTAGCCAAACTACAGTGTTCTCAACTGTAGGTTCTGTTCCCACCCAGCCTGCCGGGAAATCCAGTATGAAGAACCGGAATACAGCCTAATAGACTAAGTTGTGTAAAGGTGGCCACTCACTGCAGGTGGACAAATGGCCCTGACCTGTGGGACCAGGCAATTTATTGGGAGATGCTTATGTGTTTAATTTCCCTTCCCACAGCCTACTGACCTTCAAACCCACTGTTTACACTCTCACCCTTACAGGTGACTTTCACCAGCTGTGTTCCCATGTGCTCCAGTGGTATGGCATTCCATTATCACTACACTCCCATCTGTTCTCATATGGATCTGAAGGTTGCCAAAACATCTCATTATCTACCAACCCTGGGATCCCACAATCAACACCCTTCCAGACACTACTACAAAACACAGCACTACAAAAGATGCAATGGGGAGAACTTAACTCCGTCTCAGACAGACCCAGTACAAAAGCACACCTGAGGAGCCTCAGCCCTGAGGGCTTTTGGTGTCAGTGATCTGCTTCAAGCCACAGGAGTACTGCTTTACTGGGCATGTCCCAGTAAAGCTGCATGTCCCTCCCAGCAATGCCATGGTAGAAATGGTAGGAGGACCAGAAGTGTTAACAGTACTGACAAAATTTGGCTACTAGGATAATAGGGATATTGAACTTCTGCCTGGGCTTTCCAGGAACAGATTTGCTTACTGTATATATCCCACTCTATGATTCTATGATTCTATGATTTTATTCTATATTGTTATATATTTGCCTACTGTATACTATATATTGAGTAGGTTGCAATGAAACGTTCTTGTAGAAAGATGAAGATTTCTATTTTCCTCCTCTAGCTGCTGAGTTTTCTGTGACACAGAATTTATATTATTAGTTCCATTCATCCAAGACACCCTGCAAACTGTTGCAGGCTCTTTTAAAGGGATTTTCAGAAAGGAATAATGTACAAAAGGGGAAAATGAGATGTTTTCTTCTCCTCTTGACTGCTGGCCAATTGTATCAGCAAGATTTTGTGAGATAAGGAGTCCCAAATGACTACAGATGGAAAGAGTTATATGTAGAGAGGGTGCAGTGAGGGGAGTGTGAGAACTATTGAACAGCTGCAGTGTGCATTGTCAACAAAGGAAAAATGCAGGTCCCTTTTAGTATGTTCCTGGCTTGCTCAGTAAGGACATTGTGCAGGAAGAGGTGGTGCATTACAGCATTGTACAGCTGATGAAGACTGACACACAGCAGCTTCTGTAGGTTATGGACAGTCATTGGGGGTTCCATAGATCCATTTGCCAAAAAAACTTCTTAGTCTGAAATACCTGGTTTGTGATTTCCTTTTCTCTTAATAATTTGATTAATTCCCAATTAATAAAAACCAACCAACAATAAAACCAACAACAACAACAACAACAAAACCCCCAAAGCAAATCAAACACTGTCTTCTTGTAGGACATAATAGAAAGCAATCTCTAGAAAACTGTGAAAAATCTTTAAATTGTAAAAATTTGTCTTTATGGTATAGCAAATCAAATACCAAACAGTGTATTTTGAATTTACAGAAAGATCTATGGAGTTTGGAATTGTCATGTTATTGGGGCTAATGTTATATTATTGAACCCTCTTGTGTTTGTGTTAAAGCTTGTTTCTAGGGTTTTTCTAAAGAAATTGAATGAAAGTTATTTGTGGAGGAATGACTACAAGAAACTAGTACAATATGGAAGTGTTTATTCCTACGTTAAGGAAAGAAAAGGAGCACACAATAGGGATGATGCTTCTGCCAACACTTACGTAAGCACCTGTAATACAAAGGGAATCTGAAGCATTTAATTCTTCCAATGAATTTCTTCTCTCTAGCTGGAACCACTGCAGTAACATTAAACCAGGTCACTTATCACACTTGATATTACTTTTACCTTAAATAAAAATCCAGTCAGTTACAAAATGGTGATGCTCTTTTACAGAACTTGGTGAATATGTTTTGGTAAGATTTTTGGGTTTGGTAAGATATTTTTTTGGTAAGATTGTTTTTTCAGTTTAGCCACCCCTGTTAATATCCATAAAATGTGTGAATGAATGAATGGATTACTACAATCAGCTTGTTAATAAGACAGAAGTCAGCATAATTCTTGACTATTCTTTCTAGAAACTTGATACAGAAAACAGAGGTTATCTTACTGACCATCTTCTCCAACTTCATTAGATATTCATATGTTATTATAAAGAAAATGTTCCAAGACCTATGTGTAGTACTGTCTTGAAAGACAGTTTTTATAGGCATAGAAATACATTAAATCCCTCTGAAAATGTTTACATATGAAAACTGTCAAACTTTCATATGAATGTGTGCCTTGCACATTTCCAACATTAAAATTTAATCCTGGCAGTGATAACTAAATGCATCCAGGTTTACAGAACAGCACTAAAGCTGCAAAGTGTTGGCTCAGTTATAGTTAAATCTGTGAACAGCCATTACTTTAATGATATCATTAGAGTGCTGTTCATTGAAATGTTACTTGAAATGCTGTTTCACAAAGCTCTTCAGATTGTGAGGATGAGACAGAGACTGAAAATATGGTTCCCTACTGATATAATCTGGTGATGGTGCTTTTTATTTTGTTCACTAATTTCCAACTACTTTAAAAGTTTAAATACTTAGAAAAAACCAGCAACTATGATGTCATCAGTATAGTGCATAAAGCCATAATACTCCAGCCACTCTCTGTATACAAAAATCATGACTGCTTATCTTTAGAGGTTGACAAAGCTGTTCACAGAGACGTGTGTTTGTTTTTGACACTTCTTACTGTTGCACCTTTCAATATTTGACTGCTGTGTACAATGGTGCAGTCAGAAACACAAAGATAACTCCTTCCCATTAAAGCAAAAGCAGATGAAGGCTTGATATTCTAAAACTGAAAAAGTCACTTAATATTTTCAGTGTTTCCTTCTCCTTTGCTCATCAGCTTATTGCAAATCCCTACCTTTACTAGCTTTTCTTAAGCCTTAAACAGCTTCCCCTTTTTGGTGATTCAGTCTCATTGAAGCACCAGGAAAGTAACAGAATTGTTCTGTTGAGAACTCAGAAAACCTATGGAGGTATACTGCTCATATGCTGATGGTACCACACATAAGACTTGATTATTTCCATTGATCTGTAAAAATGCACATAGTATAGTAATACTTGTTAATCTAATTAAGATGGCTTAACTTTGCTGTTGAAAGCAAGCTGTAAAAACCTACTCAAAACCCATGTTGTACAACTGTACCTTTTTCACTCCCACCCTGAGGTGTTTCTGAAAAGGGAAGGCAGGAATTATGACAGTGTAAGTGTATTAAGACAGGTTAACAGGACATGTTAACAGAACGAGTTAATTGGGAAATGGTCCATTGCTGGCCCACAAATATTCTCCACTACGTAGGCAGAACATGCTCCTCTGAGATGAGGAGCTGGTAGGAGGGAGTCTTGAAGGCAAGGCTGATTAGGAAAGCATGCAAGGATGATTTAGAAAACCAACAGCTGGAATCTTAGTAATGACCCCTGCTGGTACCTGCAGTACCCCAAACCTAGCAGATGCGTGCGCAGGAACCTTCACTCTTATGTAAGTGGACTTGAGGTCTGGCACCTCTCCCTGTGCATTCTGGCCAAGCATGCTGGGCCAGGGACTGGACCACTGTACAATAAAAAGCAAGTCTTCTCCCCAGGAGCTCAGGCAGCTGTAATAAAGGGCCATGTTGCCCCCACAGGGACACCTGTGAAGAGTCTCAGCTACAGGACTTGGACCAGCGCATCTGCGTTGGGGAAAAGCAAGAGCTCCTCACTTTTGTAATTCCATTTGGGCCAGTATGTACTTGTTGGGAATCAATAAAGCCATACTCTGTACACTTTACTTACTTGAATGTGTGTGTGAGTGCCTTTGTCCACAGGTGCCAGGCTGTAAGGAGTTAAGTTTGTCTCCCTCTAATAGCTTCAGCTTTGTTTACTTTTCCAAAATGTTTCACACCATTGTTCCAGAGGACCACAACCTCTGTGTTGACCCTGGATCAAATGGTAAAGAGGACTCATCCTCAGGTTTTGCCTTAACACTGTTGTCTCAAGAGGAAGCTCTTCTTATCTACAAGACCACAAACTCTGTCCTGATAGCCAGCAGATGCTGAGACTCGCTGAGACAGGTCTTCATGGACCTTCTCTTGGACAGGAATCTCAAAAGGTGACTGACACAGCACTTTCCCAAGGTGTTTTCACACCATTACTGCAAGCTCAGTGACAATAGCAGCTGATAACCAGACAAGACCACAAGTTCTGCTCTCAGAAATGTCACTGTGAGACCACAGCAGGCACAGGTAAACCACCAGTGGGACCAGCACTGACACTAGTCAAACTTGTTCAATTGAATGACTTCATATGGGACTGAAAAAGGTATAAAACCCAAGAGGCAACAGGATGAGTTTGAAACTTCCCCACAGAGCAAGAAGCAAGACCTCATCTGGATCCACAGAGAAAGTCCTCAACATCTCACCCTTGGTAACTAGATTGTTGAAACATCACAGAGAGCCACGGTGGTAATTAAAGGTAATAATTATAATAACAAAAAAAGGGCTTTTTTTTTTTGTTTTGCTAACCCTTTCTTATTTCTTCATCCTTTTCTATATTTCTTTTTCTCCTGCATATGTAAGCAAAATAAATTCAACTGTTTTTCTCAAATCAGCTACTCAGTTCCTTCTTGGTTTCATCCAGGGATCCATAAAAGAACCATCCCTGCTGCACAAAGCAGATTGAGACATTTTAACTGGGACAGGCAGCAGGATCTCCTGAAAATCAAATATCGATTTGAGAATCTCACAGTAACCAAAGATTTCCTGACCCAGGATTAATTGATCAGGATGATGGTGGCTGTGTGTTTGGTCAGCAGAAGAGTAATTGAGGAATTCCTGGTCCAGGATTAATTGACCAGGATGACAGTAACTGTAAAATCAATAAGCTGGGTAACTTCTGACCCTGGAAAGGTTTGGTCAGGAAGACAGTAACAACAATCTTTCGAGTTTCACTGAAGTTGAGCAGTGCTTGAGGGATAGGGGAGTGAGCCATGTGGTAAATATTCTCTAGTGAAGTACCTCCCTCTAGACAGGTTATTATGGAAACTGAATTAAGCATAGTCCTTAAGTGTCTTGAGGAACAAAATTGTAAGCCCTCACCACCAGGAATGGAATGGGTTCGAAAAACTTGGAATAATCCCCAACCAATAGCGGACCAAATAACTGCTATACAGGCAGAAGCCAACTTTTGTGGACCAAATCCCAGGCTGGGTAGTGATTGGCTGGGAAGAAGCCCTGAGGAGAGGGACTTGGGGGTGCTGGTGGACAAGAAGCTCAACATGAGCTGTCAATGTGCACTTGCAGCCCAGAAAGCCAACCAGATCCTGGGCTGCATCAAGAGAAGTGTGGCCAGCAGGTCAAGGGAGGTGATTCTCCCCCTCTACTCCATTCTAGTGAGACCCCACCTGGAGTACTGTGTCAAGGTCTGGAGCCCCTGTTACAAGAGGGATCTGGACATGCTGGAACATGTCCAGAGAAGGGCCACAAGGATGATCAGAGGGATAGAGCATCTCTCCTATGAGGACAGACTGGAAGAGTTGGAGCTGTTCAGTCTGGAGAAAAGAAGGCTCCAAGGTGACCTTCTTGTGGCCTTCCAGTATCTGAAGGGGGCCTACAAGAAAGTTGGGAAGGGACTTTTTAGGCTATCAGGTAGTGATAGGACAAGGGGGAATGGAATAAAGCTGGAAGTGGGGAGATTCAGACTGGACATGAGGAAGAAGTTCTTCCCCATGAGAGTGGTAAGAGCCTGCAATGGATTGTCCAGGGAGGTGGTTGAAGCCTCATCCCTGGAGGTGTTTAAGGCCAGGCTGGATGAGACTCTGGCCAGCCTGATCTAGTGTGAGGTGTCCCTGCTCATGGCAGGGTGTTTGGAACTGGATGATCCTTGTGGTCCCTTCCAACCCTGACTGATTCTATGATTCTATGATTCTATGAAATAACTGTTGTGCAGGCAGAAACCAACTTTTGTAAAGCAAAGGACAAATCTGTCTTATGTGCAGTGCTGGGCGCTGCCCTTCTGGCAGCAAATGAGCAACACAACGAAGAGTGTGTTTCCATAAGTCAGATGGTGACAGTTAAACAAAAGGATCAAATTATTGAGTCATTACAGGATGTGGTGAAAACTCTGCAGTCCCAATTAGAGGAAGAGAGGCTGCAGGCTAATGGAACGTGAGATGCTCTTAATGAGAAACTTTTGGAAGAGAGAGATGGGTGTTTGGCAGAGGCAAATGTAGCAATGCAGGAATGGGGAGTAAACCCCCAATCTATTTACCCCCAGGCTCAGTTAAAGTAGCTAAAAGAGAGAATAGATAAATTAGGAGTGTCCATGCCTTTAAGGCCATTGATAAAAAGTGAGTGTTCATATGGCAAGGAAAATCCTCAAATAATCACACAGAAAATCCCCTTTACTGCTACTGAATTAGAAAAATTGAGAAGGGACTTGAGCAGAACACCACAAGAATCAGAGACTGGGATGGTGACTCCACCACCTCCCTGGACAACATATCCCAATGCCTGACCAATCTTTCCGTAAAGAAATTGTCCATAATGCATAATCTAAAGCTCCCCTGGAGTAACTTGAGACCATTTCCTCTCATTCTGTCACTGGACACTAGTGAGAAGAGACCTAGGTAGTTGTAGAGAGCAATGAGGTGTCCCCTTAGACTTCTCATCACCAGACCAACCAATCCCAGTTCTCTCAATCACACATAAAAACCTATTCTCCAGACCCTTCATCAGCTTCATTGTCCTTCTCAGGACATACTTCGGCAACTCAATATCCTTCTTGTAGTGAGGGGTCCAAACCTGAACACAGTATTCAAGGTGTGGCCTCACCAGTGCCAAGTACAGGGGCACAATCACTTCCTTGGTCCTGCTGGTTAAACTGCTCCTGATACAGACCAGGATGCTGTTGGCCTTCTTGGCCACCTGAGCACACTGCTGGCTCATGTTCGGACATCTGTCAACCAGTAGCCCTAGGTTCTTTTCCACTGGGCAGATTTCCAGCTACCCTGTCCAGAGTCTCCTGCTTTGCATGGGGTTGTTTTGATCCAAGTGCAGAACCCAGGACTTGGCTTTGTTAAACCTTACAAAACTGACCTTGTCCCATTGATCCAGCCTGTATGGATCGCTTTGTTGAGTCTTCCTACCTTCAAGCACGTCAACACTCTCACCTAACTTAATGTTGTTTTAAGACTTACTCAGAGTACATTCAAGATGTGGCCTCAAAGTTGAGCCCTGGGGAACACCACTAGTGACTGACAGCCAACTGTGTTTAACTCCTCACTTCTGCTATCTCCCTCAGTACTCTTTGGTGTATGACACTCAGCCCCATAGACTTGTGTGTGTCTAAGTGATGCAGTGGGTGACTAACCAAATTCTCATCCCTGATTGTTCCAGAGAACAGTTAGTCTTACTACTAAAGACTGAGGTTAAAGATGATATTGAGTACCTTAGCCTTCTCCTCATCTTTACCACTATGTTTCCCACTACATCCAAAAAAAAAACCCCAAACCCAGAGATTCTCCTTAGTCCTCCTTTTGTCAGCAATATATTTGTAGAAGGATTTCCTGTTCTGTTTAACAGCTGAACATGTATTAACCTCCAGTTGAATGTTGGCCCTTCTAATTTCCTTCCTGCATAGTCTCAACTTTGTAGTTCTCCTGAACAGCCTTCCTCTTCTTTGAACAACCGCAGAATCTCCTTTTCTGCAACCAAATCACTCTGTTCAGCCAGATAGGCCTTCTTTCTCTCCAACGTGTTTCAGCACATGGGGATGGCCTGTTCCTGTGCCTTTAAGATTCCCTTTTTGAACAGTGTCCAGCCTTCCTGGATTGCTTGGCACTTCAGGACTGCCTCCCCAGTGATTCTGTCAGCCAGTCTCCAAAACATACCAAAGTCTGCCCACTGGAAGTCCAAGGTGACAGTTCTGCTGACCCTCTCTTTACTTCTCCACCAACTGAGAACTCTATCATGTTATGCTTACTGTGTCCAAGATGACCTCCAATCATTACATCACCCACTAGTCCTCTCTGTCGCAAATAGCAGGTCCAGGAGGGCAGCTTCCTTAGTTGGCTTCTTCAGCAGCTATGTCGCACACTCTCAGAACCTCTGGCACTGCTCCCTCTCTGCTCCATTACTTTTTCAGCAGATGTCATGGAAGATGAAGTCTTCCACAGGTACAAGGGCTAATGTGGTGACTGAAAATGCAACAGCAGTATGTGTAAACACAAGCTAAATAGTGGTTATTATGAGATTCAGCTTCTTTGCCTTCTGTGGTTGCTACAAATGCTAGGCATTGGCAGAGTTTGACCCATTACATGTGTGCTTGCTTTCCCTAATGTCTCAGTATAGGGTTGCACTAATGATAGCTACTCACAGGAATATAGGATAGTCTGATACAGACAGCAATATACTGCATTCAGTTAGTGTAGCAGTAATAAATCAAGGCAGCAATAAATCAATACTTTAAGTTTGGGGAGTTTGTTTTTTGGGTTTTTTGGTTTCTTTTTATTGCTGTTGTTATGCTGCCACTTACTCTTTCATACTTCTCTCAATGCTTGTCTTATGCTCCTAAATTCATAAACTCTTTTGTACTACAAAATTCACAGGAAACAATGAAAAAGATGCTGCTATTGTTCATTGTATATGAGCTCAATGTGAAAATAAACCAGAAGTAATATACTTGCACCCTTCAAAGAGTTTCTGGAATGGCACAGAAACTGTAAAAGGAACAGAAGTCACTCAAATCCTTATGCATATTTAAACTATGAGATCCTCTTTTGCTCTGCAGCAGTGAACTGAAAAACCCAAACCACCTGCATCTTCAACAATTATTTTTTTCACCACAAAATGAAAGGCAGAGGAGAGATAAGTGAAGAGAGGTTGCGCTACAAAGCAATTCTGTGCAGAGACATAATGCTTATAGCTATCAGAAAGACAGAATGCCTCCTTTCCACTAGTGCTCATCAGCATGGTCACAGAAACATGTTAAATTCCAGTCATGGTGCCAAAGGCAGGTCTAGCATCTACAATATGTCTGATGTTGATGAATTCACCGATATTCAGCCTTGGGGATCTCATACCAAAGTAATCCTCCAATTGTTAAGATTAAAAGCTTTCACTAGACACAAAATTGTGCAAGTTTTGGCTAGTCAAGTTTTTGGATCTGGGAAGGAACATAGCCAAGACAGACAGTTGAACCAGCCAGTGGGTATTGGATATGATGCTGATGTCATGTCCACCATATAAGAGAAAGACTGGCCAGGCCACCCAGTTTGGTGGGAGGTTGGTTTGAGTTCTTGGCTGTGACCTGTGACATGGAGATACTTCCTGCTTCTAGTTTTCTCTCTTGTTCTGTTCTCTCTTCTTTCTCCCTGAAGACAGGTTAGGGTGAGGCAGCCACCATATCTCTTTTTGTTGTTCTATTAAACATTCTTTATCCAAACTAAGGAGCCTTTTTTTTTCTCTCTTTGGTTCCCAGATCTCCTTCTCACCTCACTGAAGGGGGATGATGGGGGGCAGTTATGAGAGTGACTGCATGGAGCTTGGCTGCCAGCTGAGTCTAAACCACATCAAGGACGTATCACAGCAGCTTTTGCTCTAGTATTTAAGCACCACAATTTGATTGAGGTGTTGACCCACTTTTGAACCATGCAGAAACTGTATGTTATGAAAGGTGATCCTGCAGTAATTACATTTGATAAATCGTTGCTAGCTTTTACCTTTTAAGTTCAACTGCAATACCTGAGAGAGATTTTGATAGGTATAGCCCTTGATTATTGCAATATTAGGTCATATCCCCCAAAACTCACCTTGTTCCATAAGAATTGGACACAGGAGTAGTAGTTTAACTCCTGTTTCAGAACATAGGCCACTAATTAATTTTTCATAAAGTAAATGAGCACAATGAGAAAAACCTCAGTAGATATGTCCCTCTCAGACTGCTAGTTTGGCTCCTGAGACTAAGGTGCTGGCCTCAAAATGAGAAAGCCTGAGCTTACCTAATTTTCCTCTTATCAGTCACTATGATGACCTTGAATAAATGCTTCAATCTGAATGTCCATTGAGTATAGCTAATGATCTTCATGTCCTTCAGTTGAGTCAGTTGATAAATGTATGTTTGAGAGTCTAAATTGCTGATATGGGGAGATCAATCAAAATCTAATAGCCAATAGTCAATAGTTATTAAGCCAAGTATTGCCTTTATTAACAATACCAGATGTGAAGGGGAAGCCTTCCCAATTCGTATGACCAAAACTGGTCTCTACATGCTTCATACACACCTGTATATTGATAAAGTTTCTGGGAAATCGTTTGCATATGCAAGGACATAGTCTCAAGCTGCGCCAGGGGAGGTTTAGGCTGGAGGTGAGGAGAAAGGTCTTCACAGAGAGAGTGGTTGGCCATTGGAATGGGCTGCCCAGGGAGGTGGTGGAGTCACCATCCCTGGAGGCGTTCAAGGGGGGATTGGATGTGGCACTTGGTGCCATGGTTTAGATAGTCATGAGGTGTAGGCTGACAGGTTGGACTCGATGATCTTTGAGGTCTCTTCCAACATTCTTGATTCTATGATTCTATGAATCTATTAATCATTTAAATAGATAAAGGCCTTTTTGCTTCTTGGGCTCTGCTGTCACTTTCTGACCTTCCAACAACATTGTAGTCTCTTGTTGATGTTCAGGCCAACTTCTCGCTGTGTTAACCTTTATTGCTTTAGCCTCCCCAAAGTTCTTTTTGTGTTTGTTTTTTTGTTTGTGGCTTTTGTTTTTCTTGGTTTGGTTTGTTTTGGTTTGGTTGCTTTGTTCTGTTTTATTTTTTAACCAGGTTGGAAAAGACCTCAGAGATTATCGTCCAACCTATTACCTAATGCCTAACACCTCCTGACAACTAAACTATGGCTCCAAGTGCCACATCCAAGCTTTTTTTGAACACCTCCCTCGGCAGCACATTCCATGGCCAATTACTCTTTCTGTGAAAAACTTTCTCCTCACCTCGAGCCTAAACCTCCCCTGGTGCAGCTTGAAACTGTGTCCTCTTGTTCTGGTGCTGGTTGCCTGGGAGAAGAGACCAACCCCCACCTGGCTACAACCTCCTTTCAGGAAGTTGTAGAGAGGAAGAAGGTCTCCCCTGAGCCTCCTCTTCTCCACGCTAAAAACCCCCAGCTCCCTCAACCTTTCCTCTTAGGTCTGTGCTCCAGACCTCTCACCAGCCTCGCTGTCCTCTGCACACATTCAAGTACCTCAATGCCCTTCTGAAATGGAGGAGCCACACAGTATTCAAGGCTGTTTTTCTGCAGTTGTGTCTTATCTTCTTCGCTCTTAACAGCTCAAGGACTCACTATTATTAATGTCTAGACGTCTGGAGGCTAATCGCTCTTAACTACTGGGAAAGTTTCTAAATTCACTGCAGAGTTATAGAATTTTATTATTTCAAAGAAGTTACGTATCCAAGGATCAAAAATGACAAACGCTTCAGTGTCTCTTAGGAAATAGTTAAATAGGAAGGAAAATAAAGCCCTCCCTGGATCTTTGCACAAAGTATGACCCTGCCATGTTGAAGTTAAAGGCAAAAATTTTCTTGTACCAGAGGGGAACTAGGATTGGTCCCAGGATTTTTAATGTAACAGTACATTGTTCACAGACCTGACCTAATACTGAAGTCTAAAGCCTTAGCGAAGCAAGAGAAGAAGCCAGCAGTTACCCTTTCTTAAAGAAAAAAAAAAAAAGGAAAAAGAAGGCAAAAGAAGGAAGATGATGAAGAAGGAAGTATACTCAGAATGGGTAAAAGGAGAGCGGCCCAAAGACACTGTTCAAGAGATTCAGGCTGTGCACAATGCAGCTATAAATTGCTAAAGATAAGGTTTCTTGTGAGAGGTCTTGTACTTACCACATCTTTCTGAGTTGGAAATATCCTAAGGAGAGCCTTTCATCTGTTGAAGTGTTATGTCATTTCTACACCTGAGACTCAGAGCAAAGCAATCATAACAGAGTCACAGTAATAACAATAGTAATAATAATAATAATGAAAATTCCTGTATCAAAGCTCTCTTTAGATGACCTGTTCACATTATGCACTGTAACCCCCTAAAGAAATGGCAAATGCTATATTGCTATATTCTATTGTCACTGCATCTCAGAAAATCTTAAGTTGTAGGAGAAGGTTGTTAGCTGTAGGGTTGCTTTTTAATATGATGTCTTTTTCCTTTAATCTAGATTTCTAAATTCTGCTCAAAGAATGCTTCCAGGGGTGCAGGCTATACAGATGTATTGTTTCTATTTATACTTAGGTTGACTCAAATAAAGCATCCCTTTCAGCAAAGCAGGGTTAGTAATGTGACTTTCCATCAGTCAATGGAAATAAAAGATACAAAGATCAGTCATCAAGCAGAGATACAACAGGGAGTGTGTTAACATTATCTTCTGGGCTCTTGCACAAGCCTTCAAGCAGCTCTTGTGCATGTGGGAGAGCAGATGGGACCGTATCTTATTCCACACCAGGCAATGCATACTCCTTGCTGCTCATTTTAAGAGTAGCACATAGAAAAGGGAAGCACTCTCACCTATATCTAACGGAAGGGAAGAAACCTGACAATCTGATATTTCCTGAGGTCATATGGAAAATTCTGGAGAGAAGATGGAAATCCAAAGATATGAATTTTCTGTCACCAGGCTGGATACCTCAACAGGCTTTATCTCATGGTATATTCTAGGGCTGGAAGAGGAGGGACAGTAAGGGAACTATGAAAGATCTCTAAATGGCAATATAGCTGAAATAAACTGTTTCCAAGAGAACGAACTTTGTGTACCTGGAACAGATGCATTACTTGAAAACTAAGTTAAGAAGCAAATGAAGCTGTATTCACAGGCAAAACTACAATTTATAAAGAAATGCAATGAATATGTACAAATATACACTATTCACAACATTTATAAATATGTACAATCAACAGAAAAACACCACAAAGCCCCCTGGCCCCAGAGGGGTTCTGCTTCTTTCCCCAGACCCCCCTGGCAGAAGGGAGAAAAGCCAAGAAGCAGAGAGATTGTTAGAAACTTAGCTTTTCAAGGTCAGTATGCGGGTGTGTGTTATCTTCCAAAGCCAGAAACACAGACTGCCCAGCAGAGAAACACCAGACAAACAGACTGAGAGACTGCCTGCACTTTGTTTTGAGTACTGACTCTTAAAAATTTCTCTCTCTCCAATGGAAGTGTTTAGAATAATCATTATTTTGCTTTCTTACACCCAATTGTGATTTATTTACATTCTTTTACCTTTCTGGTCGAACTCTGTGAAGAAAAGTTAAAGGCACAGCCTTAAAACTACCACACAAATTAAAAAGAAAAAAAATCAGGCCAAGTAGGATTCATACCATTCACTCATGAAGGTAATTACAATTACTCTAATTGTAATTCCAAGAATTATAATATGAATTCCCAACTCATTGGTCATGGTCACACATTGAAACTCAGCACAGCATATAGAGTGAAAATACCAAAATGATATTCTACTCCCCCTGTGTACTTCTACCTATTGAGAGATAATTTTATATGGAAGGAGTATGTAATTGCAGATCATTTTTGACTCCTGAGTACATTACAGACCTCTTGACTAATGTAAGTGACCTTTCTCATTTGTTATAGTAGTAAGCAGATAATAAACAATATGGTGTTACAAGTCATGGAGAAAAAGAAGGATGTCAAAATGTAGAATCTGAACTATATCAGGAGATTATTTATATACTTACACTTTTGCCTCAGATCAACCTATTCACTTCACAGCTTTGACCCTGGGAATGAAATAAAATCACACACAAAATATTTTTCAAGCAATTCCATCTTATTTTACAACCCACTATTTTTTTACAGACCATACTTTTATTCTGGCCAAAGAGGGTGTTTCAACACTGATACTTAATTTTCCTTGATATTTTACTGGGGAGAAAAAATAGGAGACTGATAAAAATCTGTTTTACTAATGCTATCGTGCTGACCTCTTTTCCAGTAAGAATTAGTAGCTTGGGAGAAGCCATTTGGGTTTGGGGGGTTTTCTTGCTTGTTTGTTTTTTGTTTTTTTGCTTTTTTTCAACAGAATGATTAAGGTGTTCATTTGCTTAAGATTTGTTTTTCAGAGAGACCTGTTGGAGGGTAGAAGGGCCCTGCAGAGGGACGTGGACAGGTTGGATGGGTGGGCAGAGGCCAATGGGATGAAATTTAACAAGGCTAAGTGCAGGGTTCTACATTTTGGCCACAACAACACCAAGCAGCGCTACAGGCTGGGGACAGAGTGGCTGGAGAGCAGCCAGGCAGAGAGGGACCTCGGGGTGCTGATCAGTAGTAGGCTGAACATGAGCCAGCAGTGTGCCCAGGCAGCCAGGAGAGCCAATGGCATGCTGGCCTGGATCAGGAATAGTCTGGCCAGCAGGACAAGGGAGGTTATTCTTCCCCTGTACTCAGCACTGGTCAGGCCACACCTTGAGTCCTGTGTCCCATTCTGGGCTCCTCAATTCAAGAGAGATGTTGAGGTACTGGAACATGTTGACAGCAGGGCAACAAAGCTGGTGAGGGGCCTGGAACACAAACCCTGTGAGGAGAGGCTGAGGGAGCTGGGGGTGTTTAGCCTGGAGAAGAGGAGGCTCACGGGTGACCTCATTGCTGTCTACAACTACCTGAGGGGAGGTTGTAGGCAGATGGGGGTTGGTCTCTTCTCCCAGGCAACCAGCAGCAGAAC
>VXBD01007104.1:10815-23995 GCA_013399975.1 Indicator maculatus
AGAGAGACTGTTCCCAAAGTCCTGCAGGGGCAGGACCAGAGGCAATGGCTTCAAAGTAGAGCAGAGCAGATTTAGATTGGATGTGAGGAAGAAGTTCTGCAGCAGGAGGGTGGTGGAACACTGGCACAGGTTGCCCAGGGAGGTGGTTGAGGTCCCATCCCTGGAGCTATTGAAGGTGAGGCTGGACAGGGCTGTGGGCAACCTGATCTAGTTGGGGATGTCCCTGCTGAGTGCAGAGGGGGTTGGACTGGATGAGCTTTGGAGGTCCCTTCCAGCCCAGACCATTTTATGATTCTATGAACTAGAGCAGGTTGCTCAGAGCCCCAGAGGTGTCCTGGAATAATTCTGCAAGCAGAAAATGAAATGGATAGAAAAGGTACATGGGCAAACCTTTATTCAGGCTTGGTGGATGTCCTATCTCAGGTCAGGTTGGATGGAGCTCTGAGCAACCAGAACTAGTTGAAGATGTCCCTGCTGCCTGCAAGGGGGTTTGGCTGAGATGAGGTAGTCCCTGGAGGTTTTTGCAGCCAGGCTGGAGGTGGCTGTGAGCAACCTGCTGTGGTGTGAGGTGTCCCTGCCCATGGCAGGGGGGGTGGAACTGGCTGAGCCTTGAGCTCCCTTCCAGCCCTGACAATTCTGTGATTCTATGACACTGAAGGTCCCTTCAAGCCAACCCATTCTGTGAGTCTGTGCTGGTAATGACCACTGGGTCTGCACATAGCAAAACCTGTTGAGTATCATCCAGGGACAACAGACTGAAGAAGATCTAAGGAGCAGCTGGAATTCTGAAGAGGACCTACTGGAAAGCTGGGGAGGGACTTTCTACAAAGTCCTGCAGTGACAGGAGGAAGGGTGATGGCTTCAAACTGCAAGAAGCTGGATTGAGATGAGACATGAGCAAGAATTTCTTCCCAGGAGGGTGGTGAGGCACTGGAACAGGTTGACCAGAGAAGTTGTGCAAGCTTCAACCTTGGATGTCAAAGGCAACCTGGTCTACTTGATTATGTCCATGGCAGGGGGCTGGAATTAGATGATTCCTGCTTATTAGGCATGGTGGTGTTGGGCTGATGGTTGGACTTGATTATCTTAGAGGTATTTTCCACCTCAGTGATTCTATAAAATAAAGACAGAACCACTGTGGTTGGAAAAGACCTTCAAGATCATCAAATCCAACCATCAGCTAACCCTATTGGGGCCTCTAATACAGAATGGCACAGAATCATAGAATGGTTTGGGTTGGAAGGCACCTTGAAGGCCATCTAGTTGCAAACCCCTTCTCATGGGCAGGGACACCTCCCACCAGCCCAGGTTGCTCAAGGCCTCCTCCAACCTGGCCTTCAACACCTCCAGGGAGGGGACATCCATGATCTTCAAGTCCATTCCAACCCAAGCCATCTTGTGACTCTGATTCTGTGCCCTCACTAAACTGCATTTCACCAAGAAGAGTTCAAACCTTCTGCTCTGTGGATATTTGTTGGTATTTTTCCAGGCCAGTCCTCATTCTGCCTGGCTGGAAAGAATCATAGTCAGGGTTGGAAGGGACCACAAGGATCAGCCAGTTCCAACCCCCCTGCCATGCCCAGGGACACCTCACACTACATCAGGCTGCCCAGAGCCTCATCCAGCCTGGCTGCAAACACCTCCAGGGATGGAGCCTCAACCACCTCCCTGCACAACCCATTCCAGGCTCTCACCACTTTCATGGGCAAGAACTTCTTCCTCACCTCCACTCTGAATCTCCCCACTTCCAGCTTCATTCCATTCCCCCCAGTCCTGTCACTACCTGAGAGCCTAAAAAGTCCCTCCCCAGCTTTCTTGGAGCCCCCTTCAGATCCTGGAAGGCCACAAGAAGGTCACCTCAGAGCCTTCTCTTCTCCAGACTGAACAAGTCCCAACTCTTTCAGTCTGTCCTCATAGGAGAGCAGCTCCAGCCCTCTGCTCATCCTGGTGCCCTTCTCTGGACACTTTCCAGCATGTCCATAGCCCTCTTGGAACAGAGGCTCCAGAACTGGATGCAGTACTCCAGGTGGGGTCTGAGCAGAGCTGAGCAGAGGGGGAGAATCACCTCCCTTGCCCTGCTGGCCACACTTCTCCTGCTGCAGCCCAGGCTCTGCTTGGCTTTGTGGGCTGCAAGTGCACATTGACAGCTCCTGGTGAGCTTCTCATCCCCCAGCACCCCCAAGTCCCTCTCCTCAGGGCTGCTCTCCAGCCAGTCCCTGCCCAGCCTGCATTTGTGCTTGGAATGACCTAAAGCTCCTGCAGAGCTCCTATCAAGCAGGCATCTGCTTGCTTAGCAGAGCTCTGCCAAGCATGTCCCTTCCTGAGCAAATCCACAAATGCAGCAAGTGACATTTGAGAAATTCAACTTATTTTTGGTGGGGGGTGGGGGATGGAAGGTTGGTAACCTCATTCCACTTCCCTGAGCAGAAGGAATGAGTTTTTTCTCACAGTGCTGATGAGCAGAGCAAGACACCACTCCTGCAGCTGAGAGGTTCAAAGAACAGGAGGCTGAGACACAGCCAGGTCTGCTTGAGCTGCAGTGGCACCACCATTAATAGATCAGATCTGAAGATCCCACGTTTTTAGGGCTTGGAAGGGACCTCCAAAGGTCATCAAGTCCAACCCCCCTGCCAGAGCAAGACCATAGAATCCAGCACAGGTCACACAGGAACACATCCAGATGGGGCTGGAAAGGCTCCAGAGAAGGAGACTCCACAACCTCTCTGGGCAGCCTGTTCCAGTGCTCTGTCACCCTCACAGTGAAGAAGTTCCTCTCCAGGTTGAAGTGAAACCTCCTGTGCTGGAGTTTCCATCCATTATCCCTTGTCCTATCCCAGGGTGCAAGTGAGCAGAGCCTGTCCCCTCCCTCCTGACCCCCAGCCCTCAGATATTGATAGACATTGATTAAATCCCCTCTCAGTCTTCTGTTCTCCAGACTAACCACCCCCAGGGCTCTCAGACTCTCCTCACCAGGCAGGGCTCCAGTCCCTTCAGCATCCTTGCAGCCCTCCCTTGGACTCTCTCCAGCAGATCCCTGTCCCTCCTGAACTGGGGAGCCCAGAACTGGATGCAATATTCCAGGTGAGGTCTCAGCAGGGCAGAGTAGAGGGGGAGGAGAACCTCCCTGGATCTGCTGCCCACACTCCTCTGAATGCCCCCCAGGACCCCCTTGGCCTTCTTGGCCACCAGGGCACATTGCTGTCCCATGCAGTTATCCACCAGCACTCCCAGGTCCTTCTCTCCAGCAGATCCCCTCCCAACCTGTCCTGCTGCAGTTGATTCTTCCTCCCCAGCTGCAGCACTCTGCACTTCTCCTTGCTGAACCTCATGAGGCTCCTCTCTGCCCAGCTCTCAGTCTGCCCTAGTGTTGCTGAAGACTGAAGAGGAGCTCAGCCAAAGACAAATTTTAGCACAGCAGAGGAATAAATATTCACAGCCAAAGAGGAGGAGGGAGGGGGGAGGCAGAAGACAGCCCTCCACTGACAATTAAAGCTGGACCTGTGCTTCTGAGCTCATCAAAGGAAGGAAACAGCACCATAATGAGTCTTAATCAAATCTGATCTGCTACAAACACTCTCCTGAGAGCTGTAGATGGCCTAATGATGAGACAAAATGCAGCCCCTTCTAATTAAGTGGAAAAAGGATTAATTGCTGTGGAGGTCCCAAGACTTTCCAGTACAGACCTGAGTACCAGTGGGAAATCTTCCACCATCATTGAGAGAAGATGATGGCAGCCCTGGGGCCCAACTATGCTGCTTGGTGAGGCTCACACTGGGGCATCAGAGTCTTCAGTTTGATAGAGACAAAATCAGATGAGAGGAAGAAGTCAATTAAGCCAAGACCAGGCTGAAAGAATCAGAGAAGGCTCTGGAGAGACCTCATAGAGGACTTCCAGTATCTGAAGGGGCTACAAGAAAGCTGGGCAGGGAGTTTTGACAAGGGCTGGGTGTGACAGGATGAGGAGCAATGGAATGAAGATAGAAGAGGGGAGACTGAGACTGGAGATGAGGAAGAAATTCTTGACAGGTAGGGTGGGGAGACACTGGAACAGGTTGCCCAGGGAGGTTGTGGATGTCCCCTCCCTGGAGGTGTTCAAGGCCAGGTTGGATGAGGCCTTGAGCAAGCTGGGCTGGTGGGANGAAGGTCTTTCCCAACCATAAGTGATTCTGTGACTATCTCATAGAAATCACCAAGGTGGAAAACACCTCTAAGATCATCAAGGCCAACCATCAACCCAACACCACCATGCCCACTAAACCATGCCCCAGAGTTCCATGTCTGGAGACCTTTGGAACACCTCCAGGGATGGGGACTCCACCACATTTCAAATGACAAATTACTATGGATACCAAACCCCAGCAGAACAGAAAGAAAACCACTTCAGCATCTGGCAGTTGAGTCTAGAAGCCCAAAAGTGTGAGGACAGAGCTGGGACCACCATTTTCTGGTATTAATTCCTTCAAGGAGAAGGGAAGCAGGAAACTTGAGGATGTTTTTTTTTTTCTCCCCTCTGTTTAAAGCCCCTAAAGCCTCTTGACTTTTGCACAACAGCTGAAAATGCAGCAAGTTTAATCAGTCTTCATCAGGAACTTCTTTTTATCATTGCCCTTCTCATCTCAAGCCTTTCATTAAGTTGATTTGGTGATTTGAGAAGCAGCAAATCAAAGGGAAAAAAAAACAACAAAAAAACCTCCAACAAATCCCTGATTTTTGGATGCTAAAAGCTTCCACTTCCACAGAAATAGCTGTGACAAAACAAACCCTTCAGTGGCAAGAAGCTGCCAAGTGCCAAAAGAATTTCCCTCTTACCTCAGCCTTGCGAATGCTTTCCCTGGCTTCATCTATTTTCTGCTCCAGTTCTGCTCTGGTTTGCTCAGACATCACAGGTCCATGGCATTCCAGCTCTTCAAGTGTCTGTCAGGAAGCAGGAAACACTCCTCAGGTGCAGTAAATGCTACAAATTCGTTTCCATGATGAATAGGCACAGGATCAGACCTCTAAGATCAAGTCCACAACCCCACCATGGCCACTAAACCATGTCCCCAAGTGCCATCTCCACAGGTTTCTTGAGCACCTCCAGGGATGGGGACTCCACCACCTCCCTGGGCAGCCTGTTCCAATCCCTGACCATTCCTGCAGCAAAGAAATTATTCCCAATCTCCAACCTAACCCTCCCCTGGCACAATTTCAGGCCATTGCCTCTCCTTCTCTCACCTGAGACTAGGGAGAAGAGCCCAACCCCCACCTCTCTCCAAACTCCTCTCAGGGAGTTGGAAAGAGCAATCAGGTGTGGAGCAGGTTCAGGGAAGGGCAATGAGGCTGGGGAAGAGTCTTGTGAGGAGCAGCTGAGGGAACTGAGGTTGCTCAGCCTGGAGAAAAGGAGGCTGAGGGGAGACCTTCTGCTTCTCTAAAACTCCCTGAAAAGAGGCTGAAAGTGAGGTGGGAGTTGGTCTCTTCTCCCTAGGAGCAAGGGGTAGGACAAGAGGAAATGGCCTCAAGTTGTACCAGGAGAGGTTCAGGTTGGACATGAGGAACTATTTCATCCTTGAAAGGGTTGTCAAGGCCTGAACAGGCTGCCCAGGGCAGTGGTGGAGGGATTTAACCCCTGTGAAGGTGTGGTGCTGAGGGCCATGGCTTAGTGGTGAGCTGGCAGTGCTGGGTTAATGGTCAGACTTGATGATCCTGAAGGTGTCTTCTAAGGAAAACATTTCCATGATTCTCTAAGTTGTCAAGACTTCTTCTTCAATGGTCAGTGTCCAAGGAGGACTCTCTCTGTTCTGCCTTGGATCCCAATCCCTGCGTTCCTGAATCCAGTTCCGGAATCCAGCTCTTGAATCCCGTTCCCATCTGCTGCAGAGTCCAATCTGAGACTTCTCCAGAGCCTGCCCACAGCATCAGTGGTGATGGGGAGGTCATTGCCATCAGGGACTAGGTTCCATATTGGTTTGGATCTATTTCATGTCATTGTTCTTATTTCCATCCCAGCTGGTTTAGTTTCTTTCCCAACCCATCAGCCTCCCTCTTCTCTTCCCTTTGGGATGCAGAGGAGTTCCTAGAGAGCCTCCCTCCCTCACCTAGTGGCTGGCCCAGCCCCAACCCTTGCCATGGGTTCCTCTCTGTTGAGCCATATGTGTAGATCCTTAATTTTGTGTCCTCTGAGGGTGTATTACTTGTGGATTTTCATAGCCTCAGGGAATGGTTTGGGTTAGAAGGGACTTTAAAGATCATCTAATTGCAACCCTCCTGCCATGGGCAAGGACACCTCTCTCTAGAGCAGGTTGCTCAAAGCCTCATCCAGCCTGGTTGTGAACTCTTCCAGGGCTGATTGGATGAATACTTTCTTTTCTATGGATAATATCCAGCTGATCTCTAGGAGCTCAAGGAATCCCTGAGACTCCAGCTGGAACAGAAGGGTGCTGTGAGGAGCACAGGCAGGTCTGTGAGTGACCTGCAGTAAACTAGAAGTTGTAACTTTAGATTTATATGGGAATACCAAAACATATTGAGGAGTGGATCCACTGGAGGGGGTCCAGAGGAGGGCCACAAAGATGATCAGAGGGTTGAAGCACCTCCCCTAGTAGCAGGGCAGGCTGAGGGAGCTGGGGCTCTTCAGTCTGGAGAAGAGAAGGCTCCTTAGAAGGGAAGACCTTAGAGCAGCCTTCCAGTACCTGAAGAGGGCTACAGGAGAGCTGGAGAAGGACTTTTTACAAGTGCCTGTGGTGACAGGACAAAGGGCAATGGTTTTAAACTAGAGCAGGGCAGATTGAGACTGGAGATGAGGAAGGAGTTCTTCAGAGTGAGGCTGGGGAGACACTGGAACAGATCACCCAGGGAGGTTGTGGATGCCTCATCCCTGGAAGTGTTTAAGACCAGGCTGGAGGAGGCTTTGAGCAACCTAGTGGGAGGTGTCCCTGCCTGTGGCAGGGGGTTAGGAACTAGATCATCTTTCAGTTCCCTTCAAGCCAAACCATTCTATGACCCCAGACAGCTGGAGGAGCTGCCAAGCTGGCAGGCCAAGAAAGGCCAAGACGCCACTGGCAGGACGCCCGGAGAGACCCCAGGACGAAAAGAATTCCTTCGTGCTGGCAGCAGCTCCTCTCCCATGCTGTAGGGAGGTGGAAGAGGCAGAACTCTGCAGCCCAAGGTTTTGCTCACCTACCCTCTGGGTGTGGACGATGGTTTTGTGCTCCCTGGCCACGCGGGTCGCCCACTTCCGAGCCTCCTTGTTGAGGCTGTGCTCTTCCGTCGTGCCGGTCTCCGACTCCAGCTGCCGGCTCTGCAACACACAACAGGGGCGTGAGGCAGGACATGCACCTGGGGCTGCCTCTGGACAGCTTCAGCTACTCAGCAGAACTTCCTATTGGATTTAGCAGCCTAGGGTCTTGTTTCATCCAAAAGAAGAAAGATTCACCAAGCCCCTCTCTCATGAACTCTGTGGTGGTACCAAACCCAAGAGAGATTCACCAAGTCCCTTCCTCACGAACTCTGTGGTGGTACCAAACCCAAGAGAGATTCACCAAGTCCCTCCCTCATGAACTCTGTGGTGGTACCAAACCCAAGAGAGCTTCACCAAGTCCCTTCCTCACAAACGCTGTGGTGGCACTAAACCCAAGAAAAATTCACCAAATCCCTTTCTTAGGAATTTTGTGGTGGTACCAAACCCCAGAAAGCTTCAACAATGGTCACCAACTATGAACACAGCAAGTTCCAGCTAAACATGAGCAGAAGCTTCCTCGCTGTGAGGGTGCTGGAGCCCTGGAGCAGGCTGCCCAGAGCAGTTGTGGAGGCTCCAACCTTGGAAATGTTCAAGGCCAAGTCAGACAGAACCTTGAGCAGTGTGCTCTGGTAGGAGGTGTCCCTGCCCATGGCAGAGGGGTTGGAACTGGGTGATCTTTAAGGTCCTTTCCAACCCAAACCACTCTGTGACTCTTGTGCTATAAGCATTCATTGTACAGATGAGACTCCCTTGACTCAGACACAGGAGCTCCAGTGGGAAGTCTCCAACCCTTCTCTGTTCTACAGGAGTACAGACAGAAGGAAAAGCTTCTTGACTTTCAGGGTGCCTGCAGCAGGCTGCCCAGAGAGGTTGTGGAGTCTCCTTCTCTGGAGAGCTTCCAACCCCACCTGGCCATTGTGATCCTGGGCCAGCTGCTGTGGGTGCCCCTGACTGGATGACCTCCAGAGGTCCCTTCCATGCTGTGGTTCTGTCCTTCTGTGATTTGAGCTCAGTTTTATCCCAGCTTGCTGGAGTGAGCATTTTTGTGCAGCTTCTTCCACAGCTTCCAGATGCAAATCCAAGTGGAATGGTTTGACGTTGCCTCTCCTCTACACAACATCTCCCAACAAACCTTCAACTTTTGGTCTTGCTCCTAACTCAGCAACTCATTTTCATTAAGAAATAATTCAGACTCCTTTTAATCACTTGATAACCTTTTCCCAAGTGTGTTTTCTGGTTTTAATCTCTTTATCAAGACCACTTGACCAGGAAAATGAATGCAAACCTTGTGGGCTACTAAAAAAAAAAGGGGGGGGATGGATTCTTGTTGGATCAGTGTGGTTGGATTAGTTATTCATAAAGCAGCATTGTCCCCAAGAAGACCTCACCTTTGCTTAAAGCTCTAAAAATAATCAACAGGGGAAAAAAAAGGAGGAATAAAAAAGGAGCTGGGGAGAAACTAGAGCTGTGGCTACCAAAAACAAAGGCCAAAGTAGGAGAAGCAAAATGTAGTCTCCAGGGGAGGAAGCTGGGGCAACCGACTCTGAAGCTGGGCAAGACCAGAGAGGGTGGTGGAAATGCACAGTCTGAATACCTGGCTGAGGAGATTGTGAAGGGAGAAATGTTTCAAACCCAGCAGCACCTGAAATGCTTCCTGAATCAATGGAGCTGGTAGGGCTTGGAGGGACTTTGCCCAACCTGTGGTGGACTAAGGGGCTGGCACTGAAGAAGGCTGTGAAGGAGCTTGCAAGCAGAGAGGAGCAGTGGCAAGCAAGGGGGTTGGAAGAGCTCTGCTATGAGGACAGGAGAAGAGGAGGCTTCAGGGAGACCTAACAGCAACCTGCCAGTACCTGAAGGGGGCTGGAAGGATGGAGAGAGACTGTTTGCAAAGGCCTGCAGGGACAGGAGGAGAGGCAATGGCTTCAAAGTAGAGCAGAGCAGATTTAGATTGGATGTGAGGAAGAAGTTCTGCACCAGGAGGGTGGTGGAACACTGGCACAGGTTGCTCAGGGAGGTGGTTGTGGCCTCATCCCTGGAGATAATCAAAATGAGGCTGGACAGAGCTCTGGGAAACCTGATCTAGGTGAGGAGGTGGTTGAGGCACCATCTCTGTAGGTATTCAAGGTGAGGCTGGACAGGGCTCTGGGCAACCTGATCTAGTTGAGGATGTCCCTGCTGAGTGCAGAGGGGGGTGGTCTGGATGACCTTTGAAGGTCCTTTCCAACCCAGACCATTCTGTGATTCAATGATTCTGACTTGGCATGGATGAAGAGTTCATGCTTCAGGAGGACTTCAAGGATGACCTGAGAAGTCTGATCTTCAAAAGTAAAGATAGGCTGGAGGGGTACCTCAAGTCAAGCAATCAAAGACCAACTTCAACAGCTGTAGGAAAGGAGCTCAAATAGAGATTCAGCTGTTAAGAACAGGAGAATCAAATTTGTAGGGAAGAAGTTGGGGGAACTGAAGAAGAAGGTGAGGGAGTTGTAGGGAAGAAGGTGGAGGAACTGAGGAAGAAGGTGAGGGAATTGTAGTGAAGAAGGTGGAGGAAGTGAAGAAGCAGGTGAGGGAATTGTAGGGAAGAAGGTGGAGGAACTGAAGAAGAAGGTGAGGGAATTGTTGGGAAGAAGGTGGGGGAACTGAAGAAGAAGGTGAGGGAATTGTTGGGAAGAAGGTGGGGGAACTGAAGAAGGAGGTGAGGGAATTGTAGGGAAGAAGGTGGGGGAATTGAAGAAGAAGGTGAGGGAATTTTAGGGAAGAAGGTGGAGGAACTGAAGAAGAAGGTGAGGGAATTGTTGGGAAGAAGGTGGGGGAACTGAAGAAGAAGGTGAGGGAATTGTAGGGAAGAAGGTGGGGGAATTGAAGAAGAAGGTGAGGGAATTGTAGGGAAGAAGGTGGAGGAACTGAAGAAGAAGGTGAGGGAATTGTAGGGAAGAAGGTGGAGGAACCAAAAATCAACCTCTGGTCTGATTTACTCCATTCAGCACTTGCAAAACTGTTTTCAGGCCTGGAACTTGGTGGTGGCAAGATGTCCAATGACTCAATTTAACCTCTTTCACACACAAAACCAGAGGGAAACCAAAAACCACTTTACCATGGCCAAGGAATGAAGGAAGAGTCAAAAAAGACTTGAGCTAAACATAGCTGGGTGTTCTGCTGCTCTCTCAGGGCTTGGGTTTCAGTGCAAGCAGTGTTCAAGGCTAAAAATTCAATCAGCCACCTTCAGGAGAAGGTAATAGATGTCTCCAAAAAGCCAAAGAGCTCAGAGGCTGGCAATGCTTGCTCCTTAAATTAACAAAGCTTCTCCATTTCTGTCTGAAATGTTGATGCAGGTGCAGAAGCTGCCTTAAGACAGGGACAGGCAAACAGCTTCTGGCATTCCCTTGCCTCTCCATGCAGAGAGCAGATGGAAAAATCTTAACAGCAAAAAGAGAAGTTGGCTCTTCGAGGCTAAAAGGTCCTCACTTGGGGCCAAAAGGTCATTATTTTGAGGTAAAAGGTCTTTATTTTGGGCTAAAAGGTGCTTATTTGGGGCTAAAAGGTAAATATTTTCAGCTAAAAGGTCTTTATTTTGAGCTAAAAGGTCCTTATTTTGGGCTAAAAGGACTCCATCCTTGCAAATATTCAAGATGAGGCTGGACAGGGCTGTGGGCAACCTGATCTAGTTGAGGATGTCCCTGCTGAGTGCAGAGGGGGTTGGACTGGATGAGCTTTGGAGGTCCCTTCCAATCCACACCATTCTATGACTCTATGATTCTTATTTTGGGCTACAAGGTCCTTATTTTGGGCTAAAATATTCCTATTTGGGGTTAAAAGGTCTTTATTTGGGGCTAAAAGGTCCTTATTTGGGGTTAAAAGGACTCCATCCCTACAGATATTCAAGATGAGGCTGGACAGGGCTGTGGGCAACCTGATCTAGTTGGGGATGTCCCTGCTGAGTGCAGAGGGGGTTGGACTGGATGAGCTTTGGAGGTCCCTTCCAATCCAGACCAGGCTACAAGGTCCTTATACTGGGTTAAAAGGTAATTATTTGGGGCTAAAAGGTCTTTATTTTGGGCTAAAAGGACTCCATCCTTGCAAATATTCAAGATGAGGCTGGACAGGGCTGTGGGCAACCTGATCTAGTTGGGGATGTCCCTGCTGAGTGCAGAGGGGCTTGGACTGGATGAGCTTTGGAGTTCCCTTCCAATCCACACCATTCTGTGATTCCTATTTTGGATACAAGGACCTTATTTGGGGTTAAAAGGTGCTTATTTTGGATGAAAAGGTCCTTATTTTGGGCTAAAAGGTCCTTATTTGGGTAGCTGAATCCTAGAAATAGGGAAAAAAAAACCCCAAAAAGTAGTGAACATCTGTTGCATGCAAATCACCAGTGCAAAGCACAGCTCAGAGCAGAGTCACTGCTTGTTAAAGAGGTGAGAAGAAGATGTTTATGGTGCCAAGGTTGGTGATCAGCAGGAGAAGGAAGGCTTGTGCCTGGCAAGTTTCACACCACTCAGTGCTAAAGACAGCAGCTGGGGGGAAATGGTGAGCCAGGCTTGCTGGGAGGTTTGGCCTGTTGGTGTAGAACTGAGTTAATTTGAGGTTAGCCCAAAGTGAGCTTAGGACTGGAGCTGCATCTCTGATGGATTACAGACAGGAGCCCACCCCCACCCCCCAGCTTTAGAAAGAAAGCTCATTTGCATGCAAGGGGATTTTTGCCACTCAGAAGAAGACCAAGGGACCTGCATTCACTATTAATAGGTTACCAAAAACCTCTGTGACAGATGTCATGATACAGCTAAAACCAAACCAACCTACAATTAGAGAATCACAGCATGGTAGAGGTGGGAAGGGACCTCTGGAGATCATCCTGTCCAACCCCCCTGCTCCAGCAGGGCACCCACAGCAGCTTGCCCAGGAGCACAATGGCCAAGTGGGGTTGGAAGGTCTCCAGAGAACTCAACAACCTCTCTGGGCAGCCTACTCCAGGCCTCCAGCATCCTCACACCAAAGAAGTTTCTCCTCATCTTCAGGAGGAACCTCCTGGTTCCACTTTGTGCCCATTGCCCCTTGCCCTGCCACTGAGCATCACTGAAAAGAGCCCAGCACCATCCACATGACCCTCACCCTTCAGATCTTGCTGAGCATTGCTCAGCTCCCCTCTGGGGCTGCTCTTCTGCAGCCTCTCAGCCCCAAGGGCTCTCAGCCTTTGCTCCCAACAGAGCTACTCCAGACCCCACAGCATCTCCCCAGCCTCCCCTGGACCCTCTCCAGTAGTTCCCTGTCTCTCTGCAACTGGGGAGCCCAGAACTGGACACAATACTCCAGGTGTGGCCTCACCAGGGCAGACTAGAGGGGGAGGAGAAGCTCCCTTGACCTGATGACTCTTTTTCATGTACCCCAGGAGACCATTTGCCTTCTTGTCTGCTTTCAACACTCTGTTTATTTTCACCTAACAAACCAACACCTGAGAGTGCTGACTGCTGGGGGCTGCAGGAGAATCAGGACCACCCCATCANAGGGCTCTCAGCCTTTGCTCCCAACAGAGCTACTCCAGACCCCACAGCATCTCCCCAGCCTCCCCTGGACCCTCTCCAGTAGTTCCCTGTCTCTCTGCAACTGGGGAGCCCAGAACTGGACACAATACTCCAGGTGTGGCCTCACCAGGGCAGACTAGAGGGGGAGGAGAAGCTCCCTTGACCTGATGACTCTTTTTCATGTACCCCAGGAGACCATTTGCCTTCTTGTCTGCTTTCAACACTCTGTTTATTTTCACCTAACAAACCAACACCTGAGAGTGCTGACTGCTGGGGGCTGCAGGAGAATCAGGACCACCCCATCAGGCAGGGGACAAAGAACCCAATTCCATTTGAATTCTGCCCCAGAAAGATGATTCTGGGCTATGTGAGGAAGAGCCAAGAGATCCTGGGACTTTTTGATGTCCTCTGGGCTGAAAAATAATCCCCCCAAAATGGGATGGTTCTT
>VXBD01007107.1:5810-25252 GCA_013399975.1 Indicator maculatus
CCTCATTTAAAAGATCAGGGAGAAATTGTGAGTTTCTCATTTAAAAGATCAGGGAGAAATTGGGGGTGCCTCATTTAAAAGATCAGGGAGAAATTATGAATTCCTCATCCCTGGAAGTGTTCAAAGCCAGGCTGGATGAGGCTTTGAGCAACCTATTCTAGTGGAAGATGTCTCTGCTCATGGCAGGGGTTTGGAACTAGATGATCTTGATGGTCCTTTCCAACCCAAACCATTCTGTGCCTGTAAGTGTAAGCAATAATCTCAGCTCCTTCGTGGGAATGAACTCAGCAGCAGCTGCTAGCAGCCCCTGCAAAGCCTCCATTGGCAGGAGCATGCCTGCCCATCTCTAGGAGGACATCTGCTCCTCTGGAGATGCCACACACCTATCAGAGAGTGCAGTGTGCCTGTATGGGTGCCTGGCTTACCACAGGCTGTGGGTGTCTGGCTGTGGAGAGACAGCAGGTGGATTTGGGGCACCAGGTAATGGTAGGACTGGGGGGAATGGAGCAAAACTAGAAGTGGGGAGATTCAGGTTGGATGTTAGGAGGAAATTCTTCCCCATGAGGGTGGTGAGACACTGGCACAGGTTGCCCAGGGAGGTGGTGGAAGCCTCATCCCTGGAGGTTTTTGCAGCCAGGCTGGATGTGGATGTGAGCAACCTGCTGTGGTGTGAGGTATCCCTGCCCATGGCAGGGGGGTTGGAACTGGATGATCCTTGAGGTCCCTTCTAACCCTGACAATTCTATGTTTCTATGATTCTAATCTGCTCCTGAGCATCAGAGAGCATCTGACGGCAAATGTCCACCTTCCCCCTTGCCTAGGCTTTCCCTCTGATGATAGCTTGTCCTGACCTGTGCCCTCAGACTGCATGTTTTGCACATGCAAAGCAGTGTCACCACCACAGGGCCCAAACATGCAGCTCTGGGTGCTTGTACTCCCTCCCACAGTGGCACCTGTACACAGGCATCCTGAGAGGTGGGTGGAGTTGTGCCTTCACTTGGACCTTCCAGGCACCTCTGCTTTTCTGTCCTCTCCCTGACACCTTCTCTGCCCCATCCCCAGTGCCACCAGAATCTCCCCAAACCTCAAGAAACCACTGGTAGCTGCAATCCTTATACTCCAAAATGACTTTCTCTGCCACCCCATCACCACTGCAAGGTCTCACTATCCTTGAAGGCCAAAGAAACAGGAAAGGAAAAAGAGAGAACATTTCCCCATGGAGGTTCTCCTGCTGGGCCCTTTGGTGAAGTGAAACCTCTGAAGCTGGCAACCTCTGGTTTTGCAGAACCTGCAGCCAGTGATGAGTGTGGGTTTGGGGGAGGTGCAGTGCTGACTGTGTGCCCTGGAGGGGTTTCTGCTGGGCACAAACATTTGGACAAAATCTGCAGGTCTTTGTGCAGTAATTCACCCAGATTGGAGTCTTGCATGGACTGAAGGGCAGAAGGGTGTTGAGAAAGGACCAGCTCCAGATATCACAGAATCCCAGAAACATTCAGGTTGGAAAAGACGCTCAGGACCACCAAGTCCAACCCAGAACCCTGCTCTACAAGGGTCATCCCTAAACCATAGTCCCAAGCACCACATCCAAACCACCTTTAAACATATCCACAGTTGGTGGTGCAGCTCCCTGGGCAGCACATTCCAATCCCTGACCTCTCTTGCTGGGAAAAATGTTTCCTACTCTCCAGTCTAAACCTACCCAGTGGCAGCTTGAGGCCATTCCCTCTTGTTCTATCCCTAATTACCTGTGAGAAGAGACCAGCAGCAGCCTCTCTATGACATCCTTTCAGGTAGCTGTAGAGAACCATGAGGTCTCCCTTCAGCCTCCTCTTGTTCAAACTAACCATCCCCAGCTCCTTCAGTCACTCCTCATCAGATTTATTCTCCAGGCCCTTCCCAGCTTTGTTGCCCTCCTCTGCCCTGGCTACAGCCCCTCCCCATCTCAGTGTGCCCTCTACAGAGAAGCTCAGCTTTGCCTCTGGCTGGATTTCCTGGGCAGCAAATGAGGAGCAGGAAGAAGGCTGACATCTCTTTGCTGTGCTGCAAACAGGTCCCTGCCAGGCTGCTGAACAGGCTGCCCAGGGCAGTGGTGGAGTCACCATCTCCAGAGGGGGCTTAGAAGGCATGTACTTACACAGAAACAACCAGGCTGGAAGAGACCTCAGAGATCAGCAAGTCCAACCTATTTAACATCTAACACCTCCTGACAACTAAACCCTGGCTCCAAGTGCCACAGCCAAGATTTGTTTGAACACCTCCAGGGATGGTGACTCCACCACCTGCCTGGGCAGCACATTCCAATGGCCAATTACTCTTTCTGTGAAGAACTTTTTCCTCACCTCCAGCCTAAACTTCCCCTGGTGCAACTTGAGACTGTGTCCTCTTGTTCTGGTGCTGGTTGCCTGGGAGAAGAGCCCAACCCCCACCTTGTCTCTAGTTGTGGTGCTCAGGGACATGTCCAAGTGGTGACCTGGCAGTGCTGGGCTACCAGTTGGACTTGATGATCTAAAGGTCTCTCCCAACTAAAAGATTCAACAACTCCATGCCTAAGAGCCTTCCACCTTCTTTTGATAGCCACCCCAAGGAGGATTAGCCAGATGTGCTGTAGGTACATCCATGAAAGCCTTCTAGTGGGTTTGGGAGGCAGTGCTGATGTGGATGAGTTTCTACCCAGGACATGCTGAGTGTCATCTTTCCACCACTCCACTTCACATTCCTGTTCTTTAGTCTCCTGGCTTGAGGCTCTCCACCTCAGATCCAGACTCTGCCTCCATCACCTACAAGTCTCCTGTCTCTGCTCACAGCTTTATCTGATGGTCCCTTTTGGTGGCTCACTGCCTGTCTGAAGCTTGACCAAACCTGCAGCACATGGCCAGGTTGAGTTTGGGTGCCCATGTTCTGAGCTGCAAAGCACAATCTGTGTAAGCCTAGTTGAGGTGGGCCTGCCATGGCTCCAACCTCCTGAGGTCCCCAGAGGAGGTCATGGTACCCTCCTGAGGGGAACTCACACTGTGGGGCTGTGAGCTGGGCAAAAGGAAAACAACCCTCAGTGACATTGCTTTTGACCATGCTAGCTGAGGAAAATGGCAGACAGCCACCAAAGGCTTTGGTGTGTCAGGTATGGGGAAAGCCACTTGGGAGAACACTCATAGGTGTGATCAATGCTCATAGGTGTGACCAACACTCATAGGTGTGATCAATACTCATAGGTGTGATCAATGCTCATAGGTGTGACCAACACTCATAGGAGTGACCAATACTCATAGGTGTGACCAACACTCATAGGAGTGACCAACACTCATAGGTGTGACCAATACTCATAGGTGTGACCAACACTCATAGGTGTGATCAATGCTCATAGGTGTGACCAACACTCATAGGAGTGACCAATACTCACAGGTGTGACCAATACTCACAGGTGTGACCAACACTCATATGTGTGATCAGTACTCATAGTTGTGATCAGCACTCATAGGTGTGCCCCTGACTGGGGAGAAGATCCATCTGCATGAGAGAGCTCCAAGGCCATGTCAGCTCTGGTTCATCTTTGGCTCTCTGGGTAGTAGAAATGGGTCCCAAACAGCCATTCCACCTTTCCTGAGCCACAGCACAGGTTGACCACGGACCTGAGGGAAGCTCCTGGGGTGCATCTTTATTCTGTGTTGTTTGAGGGAGGGAACAGCAAGAGGAAGAAGGGGACAGGAAATGGTGGGGATGCTGCTTTCCCTCTGTCTCACAGACAGATGCACACTGGAGCAAGATGGGCTGCAAGTGCTTCGCAGGAGAGTGAAATGAGAAACCCATCACAGGCTGGAACTAGAGAGACCTGCACACCCACTGGCACCAATGAATGCATCTGGACTGCTCCTCTAGCCTAAAACCAGGCTAGGTGGAAGGGACAAAGCAGAGGTCACAGCAGCCATGACAGCTGAGAGGCAGAATCCCCCCTGTCCTGCTTGGGAATACCACACTCTGCTTGCTCTCCAAAGCAAATGAGGTCCAGCCCAGCCCTGTGGACCTGCAAGCTCCCAACCCAGGATGTGAAGGATCAGCTGCCAGCTCCTGCTTGGCAGTGTCCCTTCTGGGTGCTGCCTCTGGATGGAAACATGATCACATCTACTAAGGCAGGGTCGGTGTCCTGCAGGGCTTGACCTTTCCCCTTGATTCTGTGGTGGTGTTTTTAAGGCAAAGGAGACATCCTGGTTTCCCTTGGCTGCACAGCTCCTTCCCAAGCCAGAGAGCCATCCACTGGAGGAAACAGTTCTTGTTCTAGGGCCACAGCCACCTCAGCTCTTCCCCTGCTGCTGCAGCTCATTGAGATGGGGATGTGCCATGGACTTGAGGAACCCCCAGTCCCACCAAAGGGGCTGAGCTCCGCACAGGGGACGCTTGTCCAGCCTTTGGGCAACTGCATTTTATACCTGATTGCTGCTCTCAGCCTGCCTGCCTGCCCCACAGATGATATCTCTTCCTGTTTTCTGCTAAGACACCTCTGAAGAACCCACCAAGAGCTGTCCCAGGAGCTTCAGATGTCAGTCTCTCGCAGCCTGCAGCAGTCTGTTAAGTCGTAGGTTTGATAGTCAATGGTTTCTGTGAAGTCCTGAGGGATCCCAATGGAGACAGACTCCACCTCTGTCTTGTAGGTGGCTGTCACCCCCCCTTTGCTGGACCCCCCCCGGATTTTGTGGGACAGGCTGTTCATCTTCTCCTTCAGCTGGCTGGACGCTGGCCTCTGGAAAGGAGTCAGCATTTTCCAGCCCTTGAAGCTGAGAGTTCTCCTCTTGGTGGCTCTCTCCTGGAAGGAGGAGTTAAATATGAAGGAGCTGTTCAGGGTGTTAATCCTGGGCCTCAGGTCTGTCTCAGAGTCCTGCACAGAGCTGCTCATGGAGGCACCTCTCCAGTGGTGGTCATAGACACGCCAGAGGGGTCGTCTCCTGCGGTGGCACTGGCACTTGAGCAGCCTGATGAAAGCTCTCTTGAACTCCTTGCTGGAGCAGGGGTAGATGATGGGGTTCACACAGCTGTTGAAGTATCCCAGCCAGAAGATCACCTTGAAGACGATTTCAGAGGGCTTCAGGGATGGGAAGAAAGAACCTTGGAAGAGAGTAGAAGAAATAAGGTCAGAGGAAGGGAAAGGGTATGGTGGTGCAGGGCAGCAAAGGTGGTGGTCACAGAATCACAGAATCAACCAGGCTGGAAAAGACCTCAGAGGCCATCAAGTCCAACCTATTACCTAGTACCTAATACCTCCTGACAACTAAACCATGGCTCCAAGTGCCGCAGCCAATCTCTTTTTGAACACCTCCAGGGATGGTGACTCCACCACCTCCCTGGGCAGCACATTCCAATGGCCAATTACTCTCTCCATGAAGAACTTTCTCCTCACCTCCAGCCTAAACTTCCCCTGGCACAGCTTGAGACTGTGTCCTCTTGTTCTGACACTGCTTGCCTGGGAGAAAAGCCCAACCTCCACCTGGCTACAACCTCCTTTCAAATAGTTGTAGACAGCAATGAGGTCTGCCCTGAGCCTCCTCTTCTCCAGGCTAAACACCCCCAGCTCCCTCAGCCTCTCCCCACAGGGCTGTGCTCCAGACCCCTCTCCAGCCTTGTTGCCCTTCTCTGGTCATGTTCAAGTATCTCAATGTCCTTCTTAAATTGAGGAGCCCAGAACTGGACACAGTACTCAAGGTGTGGTTTAACCAGTGCTGAGTATAAATCAGCTCAGTCTGTATGAGGTGAGACCTCCAGAACAGGCAGGAGTGATTCTGCTGTTAGGTCCTTGGCTGGCAGTGCCATTGCCACCAGAGTAATGAGCTGAGCCCTGTGGGACTGCAAGGCATCAACCCTCCAGCGACAATGATGGATATTATGTCTTTGACAGGAGCTTCCTACACCCCACTGTCAAAGAGCTCCTGGCAATGGACCCAGCACCCTCCAGCAGAGCTGTGAGCCATCATGGCAAGTCCAGACAGCTTGGAGAGAGGCTCTTAACTGCTACAGGAGCTACATAAGTATAAGGAGTGGTAGGGATGGAGGATTTTCCTCACACCTCTCCCCAGGTAACCATCCAGCTAATTCTCCCTCAAACCCAGCATGCACAGTGTGTTGAAAGAGATCCCCCCAGGGCCCAAAGTTGTGGCTCAGGACCCAGCAACCCCATGGCCACACTTGTTTACCTCACTGTGGGTTCAGCCATCTTGCTCAGAACTGATGCTGGAGACCTGCACCCAAGAGGTTATTCTCCACACCTGAGGGCCAGGCTGCTTTCTGAGACCCTACAGCAGTTGCTGAGGACATCATTTTGGGGACCAGGTCCAGTGGTCCCCATATCTCCCTGGTTTATCAGCACGAGGCAGCCAGGTCCTGTCCCATTCCAGACCAAACAGAGACAATTGTTGCTCAGCTGGTTTGCATGGATCTGTTCTCTCTCACTCTGCCTTTTCCTGTGTGTTGCACTGCACAGCTGACATGAAAGGATGGATACAGCTCTGCCACCTGCACTGATGGAGGAGCAACATCACCTCCTACACTCATGTATCTCGGGTCATCAATGTCAGGAATAGAATCATAAACCCATAGAATGTTAGGGGTTGGAAGGGACCTCCAAAGAGTCCAAGCCCCCTGCCAAAGCAGGATCACCCTGGGCAGGACACAGGAACACAACCAGGCAGGTTTTGAAAGTCTCCAGAGAAGGAGACTCCACAACCTCTCTGGGCAGCCTGCTCCAGGGCTCCAGCAACCTTCACAGTAAAGAAATTTCTCCTCATGTTGAGGTGGAACCTCCTGGATTCCAGCCTGTACCTGTTGTTCCTTGTCCTATCACTGGGCACCACCATCAGGAGCCTGGAACCTCCCTCTTGACCCCCACCCCTCAGCTATTGATAGACATTGATCAGATCCCCTCTCAGCCTTCCCTTCTCCAGTCCAAACATCCCCAGGGCTCTCAGTCTTTCTTCACAGCAGTTCAAGTTCCTTCCCCGTCCTCATAGCACATCCTCTGTTCAAATTTCGAAGTGCTGCTGAGGAGGGCTCTTAACGTGGGCTCAGACAAACTCCACCACTTTACCTGCTGCTTGGAGACCCTTTAGCCCACCCCACCCCCTGCAGACAATTTTTCTGCTGGAGCTTCCCGATGGTTCCCGTGGTGAAAAAGCTTTCGGCAGCCAGAAGATGTCAGTGTTGCCCTCACACGGCTCCAGCGCTCGGCGTTCCCCGCTCGGACCTGAAATAACTTTTCTGGCTCAGCCTTAATTTCTTTTAATTTTAGCTCCGGATGACAAATGCAGCGGCCATGTGAGGGAGCATTAATTTGTGTTCGAGTAAATAACATCAGCCCTGCAGAGCAGCATCATTTACCCTCTGCTCAAAAGCCTGGAGTCAAAACACCACAAGGGGTGCCAGGAGCCAGAAGTTTGGGACTGACAGGACAGAAAAATCTCCCCAGACTGTTTGCTAGAGAAAAAAAAAAAAAAAAAAAAAACAACAAACCCATCATCCAGGAAACCCAGAGCCCTGGTAGCAGCAGTGAAGCTTCCTTCCACCCTTCCCTGAAATGCTCAGAAAGCCCAGCCAGACTCAACATGAGGTACGTGGGATGCTCTCTGCTGGGGGCGTGGGAGAAGACAGACAGATCTCAGCTTGTGCTGGTGGTTAGGCAGGGAAAGCACAGATGCAGCCTTGCAGCTTAAATATCAGCTGGAGGCCAGCCCAAGGCATAGGACTGGTGCTCCAGATCCCAGGATCACAGTATGGAGGGGCTTGGAAGGGCCCTCTGGAGATCATCCAGTCCAACCCCCCTGCTAAAGCAGGGTCACCCACAGCAGCTTGTCCAGGATCACAATGTCCAGGTGGGGTTAGAATCTCTCCAGAGAAGGAGACTCCACAACCTCTCTGGGCAGCCTGCTCCAGGCCTCCAGCACCCTCACAGCAAAGAATCTTTTCCTCCTGTTCAGATGGAACCTCCTGGGCTCCAGTTTGTGCCTGTTACCCTATGTCTTGTACTGGGCACCAGTTACAAGAGTCTGGCTCAGCCTCTGGACTCCCAGCCTTTAGATATTGATCAGCATTGGTAAGATCCCCACACTGCCCACAGCATCAGATGGTTCCTGTGGGCACAGGGTGGCAGGTTGGGGGCAGGGCAAGCTGCTGTGGGTGACCCTTCTTTAGCAGCTGGGTTGGACTAGTGATATCCACAGGGTCCCTTCCAGCCCCCACCATGCTGGAATGTTGTGAATCTGTGCTTCTGTCATTCTGTGGACCAGTGGTGGCTTTCCAACCCTGGTATCAATTCCTCTCCTCACTCTCAGGTCTCAGCAGGTGGCTCTATTGTCCTGCCCAGATGTCCACTTCTCCATTTTGCTCCCTACCCAGAGCCCTCCCTCTATGCAAGACAATCCCTGGCTCTCAGCCCTAAGAGATTGTGTCCAGCTGGACCCTGCCACAGCTCAGTGTGAACATCTGGGGCATGACAGGTGAAGGACTTCATTAAGCATGCAATCCTGCTCTGTCCCTTTGTGGGGAGAGGGTTGATGCCTCGGTTTCACAGAATGCATCAGGGGGGAGGGACCCTTAAAGGTCATCTTGTCCAGCCCCCCTGCAGTGAGCAGGGACATCCTCAGCTAGATCAGATTGCTCAGAGCCCCATCAAGTTTGACCTTGAAGGTCTCCAGGGATGGGTCCCCTGCCACATATTTCTTCTCCTGTGCTCAGCTCTGGTCAGGCCACACCTTGAGTCCTGTGTCCAGTTCTGGGCTCCTCAGTTCAAGAGATGTTGAGGTACTGAGTGTCCAGAGAAGGGCAACAAAGCTGGGGAGGGGTCTGGAGCACAGCCCTGTGAGGAGAGGCTGAGGGAGCTGGGGGTGTTTAGCCTGGAGAAGAGGAGGCTNCTCCTTCTGTTCAACCTAAATCTGTGAAGTGTTGATGTTAACACAAGAAGCCTTAGTTCCTCATTCAGCTCTTTGATCCCTTCCCCTCTGGAGAAAGGGGCTGACGACCATCAACTCTTTCACAGCGTTGCTGGGAGCCCTGTTTGCAGTGGGTGTTGGGTTCTCAGCAGAGCTGCAGCTCTCTGTAGCGTTTGAGAGAGGAAAAGAAACAAAAAAAAAAAAAAAAAACGAAAAAAAAAAAAGAAAAGAAAAGCTGTGGGAACAAAGCAAATCAAAGAAGGGTCTCTTAGAAATGAGCCTTGCCATTACTTCTTGAGCCAGGCTGCTTGATATTGGTGCCTGCACAAACAGCCTGAGGGCTGCTCAGCCCATAGCCTCCCTGCAGTGTGTCAGGGTTCATCACACCACCTCTGCACCACACACTTCAGCTCTTGCATCCCATTAAAAAAATACAAATTGAAAAGAAAGAAAAGCTGTGAATTCCCTGCCTCTCAGCCCTGGCTGGTTTGCACTTGCTTGAACCTTGTGTACATCTGAGGACAAGAGGCTCATTTCCATCCTCATTACCATGCAAATAAGTGTGCCCCTTGGAAGAGTGCTGAGTGCAGCCATGGTTTCCTCATTCCATCACACTGGAGTGAACAGAACTAGGCAGGGAGTCCCCAGAGCAGGTCCTTGGCTGGCAACTTTGTGCATGCTAAAGCATCAGGCTCTCTTGATGGCACAAAAGAGAGAGTTGTGGGACCTTATGCAGAGAAGGAGTAAAGAAAGGGAAAAATCAGCTCCTGCTGTCATACACACTAATATGCCACAAAAATGCTCAGGGGGTTGGAGCAGCTCTGCTATGAGGACAGGCTGAGGGAGCTGGGGTTGTTCAGCCTGGAGAGGAGGAGGATCTGGGGAGACCTAATAGCAGCCTGCCAGTACCTGAAGGGGGCTACAGGAAGGGTGGGGAGAGTTTGTTTACAAAGGCCTGCAGGGACAGGACCAGAGGCAATGGCTTCAAACTGGAGAAGGGCAGATTTAGATTAGATGTTAGGAACAAGTTCTGCACCATGAGGGTGCTGGGACACTGGAACAGGCTGCCCAGGGAGGGGGTTGAGGTTCCTTCCCTGGAGGTATTCAAGGTAAGGCTGGACAGGGCAGCCTGATCTGGTTGAGGATGTCCCTGCTGACTGTGGGAAGGTTGGACTGCATAGCCTTTGGAAGTCCCTTCCAGCCTGGAACATTCTATGATTTTGAAAGAGGGAGGGTTTTGGGGCTGGGCTTTGTCTCAGTGACTGGGTAGGATCATAGATGTTAGGAGGTGTAGAAGACTGTACTCTTGAAGAACCTTGGAAACACTTTTTGATGTGTCCAAGGTCAAGAAATAAAAAGTGGGAGTAAAACATCAGGTACAGCAACACAGACTGATGCACAAAGCCCTTTAGCCTGGGATCTCAGTGTAAAAGCAGTTTTTGATGTTCTGGCCCCAAAAGCGTCAAAGCCAGAAGAGGACAATATCCAAGAAGAAGACAATATCCAAGAAGAAGACAATATCAAAGAAGAGGAAGCCCAGGGGTTGTAGAACCTGTGGCATTGGACAAGTTTGGGAAACCTGTCCTTGTTTCAAAGAGGAGCTCCTCTTCCTCACTTAAAATCAGCCCTCTGGACACCTGTCTTGGGCATCCAGCTTAACACTTCCTGGCAAAGCTTGGTGGATTTTCCACAGGGAGAGTTGTTGACACCCACCCATGGGATGGTCTTGGTGTGGTGTGTGCACTGTGATCCACTCATCCCTGCCATGCTGGAGCACCTCAGACCCCAGACCCCTCACATGAAGAGTAAAATGAAGACACAACTTGCCCTGCTTGAATGGGACTGCTGCACCTGGGGGTCATGCTCCCAGCAGGGAGGTCTCCATCCAACCCAACCAAATCCACTTGTGAAACACTGAGACAGCCTGGGGAGAAGTGACAGACCTCTGAGGTGTCCCTTCTCCATCCTGACTGCCTACCCAGTGATGTTCTTCCTGCTGGTGGGTGGAGAATCCTGGTTGTCTCTCATTGTGGGATGCATCCATGGTGGGATAGAGCTGCCTTATTGATAAGACTCTGTGCTGGCTTAGGAAGACCCTGCTGAGGACTTTGTCTCCTAACAGACACAGAGTTTCTAATAACACTGCTGGGGGATTGAATGTCCTTTGGGGTCTTCATGCATGTCATCAATTAATAAAAGGCCACTCCACATCTTGAAGAGTCTGAATCCTGGTGATGGAGCTGAGTCTGAGCAAGGAGTGCAGGTCCTGTGTAACCCTAGATAATTATCTTCAGGATCATCAAGAAATGAAGAAAGCTGCAGGCAAGCTCAGGGAAGCCTTGTCCCCAAAGTGACACTGTTTTTCTCCCAGGTCATGTCATCCTGGTCATGTTTGGAATAAAAGAGCCCAGCTAGCCAGAGAGCTCTGAAGGCACGGCAGTGCTCCTCCCAGGGGTGACCCCCTCTGCTGTGTGCCTAGTGGCTGCATAGCCACATCCTTCTGCACATCCACACACATGGGGTTGCTCAGCCTGGAGAAGAGAAGGCTCTGGGGAGACCTCAGAACAGCATTTCTGTGTCTGAAGGGGACCTAGAGGAAGGCTGGGGAGGGACTGTTTAGAAGGGCAGGTGGGGATAGGATGAGGGGCAGTGGTTTGAGACTGGACCAGGGGAGGTTTAGGTTGGACATTAGGAGGAATTTCTTCACCATGAGGGTGGTGAGATCCTGGAACAGGCTGTCCAGAGAGGTGGTGGAGACCCCATCCCTGGAGACATTCAAGGCCAAACTCAATGGGGCCCTTGAGCAACTTGACCTAGTTGAAGATGTCCCTGCTGACTGCAGGGGTTTTGGACAAGATGACCTCTGAGGGTCCCTTCCAACCTGATGGATTCTCTGATTCTCTGGTTCTGTGATTCTCTATTCCATTATTTTGAGGTTGTTTGAGAGAGCACAATCTTCTGATCTCTCCTTGTCTGCACTTCTCCACCCTACCCTCTCTATGACTCACTCAAAGGTGATATCACTGAATTGTTTGGAGAGTTGCTGGTCCCAGCATTCAGAGCTCAACAAAGTAAATTAAAGCAAAACAAGAAAAAAAAAGGAGAAAAAAAAAAAAAAAGAAGAAATGCAGAAAAGAAAATGGACCCAGGCCAATCTAAATCTAAATTCTGGCCCTGGCTCCCAGTATGCAGGCAGAATCTGTGAGCAGCCTTGCTTTCTGCTGCAGTTGGCAGAGGCATCTTTGCTTTAAAAGCCTGTCCTGAACAGTCCTGTGCACAAGAAGTGCTGCAGATATGGGAGCAGGTGGGGACAGCAACGTGCCAAAGTCAGAGACTCATGGAATGGCTTAGGTTGGAAGGGATCTGAGAGATCATCTGGTTTCAACCCCGCTGCCACAGGCAGGGACACCTCTCAACTAGCCCAGGTTGCTTGAGACCTCATCCAACCTGGCCTTGAACACCTCCAGGCAGGGGACATCCACAACCACTCTGAGCAACCTATTGCAGAGTCTCACCACCCTCCTGCTGAAGAACTTCTTCCTGTGATCCACTCTAACCCTGCTCTCCTTCAGCTTCAAGCCATTCCCCCTTGTCCTGTCTCTAGACACCCTCATGAAAAGTCCCTCTGCAGCCTTCCTGTAGGACCCCTTTGGGTATTGGAAGGCAGCTCTAAGGTCCCCCCAGAGTCTTCTCTTCTCTTCTCTTCTCTTCTCTTCTCTTCTCTTCTCTTCTCTTCTCTTCTCTTCTCTTCTCTTCTCTTCTCTTCTCTTCTCTTCTCTTCTCTTCTCTTCTCTTCTCTTCTCTTCTCTTCTCTTCTCTTCTCTTCTCTTCTCTTCTCTTCTCTTCTCTTCTCTTCTCTTCTCTTCTCTTCTCTTCTCTTCTCTTCTCTTCTCTTCTCTTCTCTTCTCTTCTCTTCTCTTCTCTTCTCTTCTCTTCTCTTCTCTTCTCTTCTCTTCTCTTCTCTTCTCTTCTCTTCTCTTCTCTTCTCTTCTCTTCTCTTCTCTTCTCTTCTCTTCTCTTCTCTTCTCTTCTCTTCTCTTCTCTTCTCTTCTCTTCTCTTCTCTTCTCTTCTCTTCTCTTCTCTTCTCTTCTCTTCTCTTCTCNTCTGAACAACCCCAGCTCCCTCAGCCTATCCTCACAGCAGAGCTGCTCCAGCCCTTGGATCATCTTTGTGGCCCTCCTCTGGCCTCACTCCAACAGCTCTGTGTCCTTCTTATGCTGAGGACACCAGAACTGGATGCAGGATTGGAGGTGTGGTCCCAGCAGAGCAGAGTCAAGGGCCAGAATCCCCTCTCTTGCCACACTCCTCTGGATGCAGCCCAGGAGATGATTTGCCTTCTGGGCTGTATGAGGGCACTGCTGGCTCATGGGGAGCTTCTCATCATGCCCCAATGCTGTCCTACCATGAACAGGAAATGCGAGGACCAGCAGGAATTCTCTTGACTTGCAGGATCATTCACACTGACAAAGGTTTCTTGGTGTTGGCTTTGTATGGGGCATAGGCCAGGGCAAAAAGAGCTTCTTGACAAGTTGCAGGTGTTGGTGGAATGCCATGGAGAAGGTACACAGGGAGCCTTTTCCACTACAAGTGGCATCACAGGAGGTGGAGACAAATGGGTAGCAGGTTAGAAGCAAAGAAGAGGAGATGGTTCCTCTCAGCACGTGAGAGTGGCCACAGTGAGCTTCAGCAGCTATGGTGCCTCCTATGCCAGGGTTTTTCCTGTACCAGCTGGAATTCAGCACGTTGCCCAGCTGTGGGTGCCCCTGCAGCAGGAAGCTGGGGATGCTAGGAGATGTTTGGTCAAGCTCATGTAGAAGAAGAACTCTACCAAGGTGCAAAGCACTCTGTTGGGAAGCCCCCAAAGCCATGTTTGGGGTTTCTGGTGGGGGTAGGTATCCCAATACCCAAGCTTCTCTTGAATGTGGATCAGGAGGGGTCTGAGGATTGCCTTAGAGCGGAGCAGCAAGTCAAGAGAATTCCAGCTGGTACAGGAAAAACCCTGGCATAGGAGGCACCATAGCTGCTGAAGCTCACTGTGGCCACTCCTGGCCAAGGAAAGAGTCAGTCTCTTTCTTCTTGTTTGTTTTTCTTTTTTTCTGGCTCTCACAAAGCAAATCAATTAAACCTAGCCCAAAGCAATCATGAGCTGCCTCCTTTTGCTCATTACTCAGCTTGCACCCAGCCTTGCCTGGCCCTGCCCAGGCTCCCCATGAGGGACAACCTCCCTGATGTGGCTGCCAAGCTTTGTGACAATGGGCTGGATATCAGCAAGGATTTCTGCTTATGTAGGAGAAGGAGTGTCTCAGCTTCTGACCAGTCTTTCCTGACCTTCTCCTCCATCTGCTACGGACCATCTTTGGTGGGCACCTGTAGGATCCCTAGAGGGTTAACACCTCCCTGCAGCTGGTGGCGTGCACTGGAGTGGTGGAGGAGTTCACTGCCCTCCCAGGACAGACCCAAGAACTGTCTGGCACAGGCAGGAGGACAGCATGTTCACAGTGGCTCTGGTGTTCTCCCTGGAGGATGACGGCATTGGGTTATGGGCTGGAATTCCTCATGCTGTGAGGCCTCCCAGCCAGCCCCATAAACAGTGTCACAGATGAGTGACAGCTTCCCTCACACCAGTGGAAGCCCTGACGAGCTGCCTGCCTGCCTCTCTCCATCTAGCCATGCCTGCTTGCCCCAGCTTCACAGGGTGTTAGGGGTTGGAAGGGACCTCCAGAGATCATCAAGTCCAACCCCCTGCCAGAGCAGGACCAGAGAATCCAGCACAGGTCACACAGGAACACAGCCAGATGGGGCTGGAAAGTCTCCAGGGAAGGAGACTCCACAACCTCTCTGGGCAGCCTGCTCCAGGGCTCTGTCACCCTCCCAGTGAAGGAGTCCCTCCTCATGTTGAGGTGGAACCTCCTGTGCTGGAGTTTATATCCATTGCCCCTTGTCCTATCCCAGGGTACAACTGAGCAGAGCCTGTCCCTTCCCTCTTGACACTCAGCCCTCAGATATAGAATCACAGAATCATAGAATCAGTCAGGGTTGGAAGGGACCACAAGGATCAGCCAGTTCCAAACCCCCTGCCATGGCCAGGGACACCTCACACTACATCAGGCTGGCCAGAGCCTCATCCAGCCTGGCCTTAAACACCTCCAGGGATGGAGCCTCAACCAGCTCCCTGGACAACCCATTCCAGGCTCTCACCACTCTCATGGGGAAGAACTTCTTCCTCATGTCCAGCCTGAATCTCCCCACTTCCAGCTTTATTCCATTCCCCCCAGTCCTATCACTCCCTGATAGCCTAACAAGTCCCTCCCCAGCTTTCTTGCAGCCCTCTTCAGATATTGAAAGGCCATAAGAAGGTCACCTTGGAGCCTTCTCTTCTCCAGACTGAACAGCCCCAACTCTTTCAGTCTGTCCTCAGAGCAGAGCAGCTCCAGCCCTCTGCTCATCCTGGTGGCCCTTCTCTGGACACCTTCCAGCATGTCCAGATCTCTCTTGTAATAGAGGCTCCAGAACTGGATGCAGTACTCCAGGTGTGGTCTCAGCAGAGCTGAGCAGAGGGGGAGAATCCCCTCCCTGGCCCTGCTGGCCACACTTCTCTTGATGCAGCCCAGGCTCTGGTTGGCTCTCTGTGCTGCAAGTGCACATTGACAGCTCCTGGTGAGCTTCTCATCCCCCAGCACCCCCAAGTCCCTCTCCTCAGGGCTGCTTTCCAGCCAGTCCCTGCCCAGCCTGGATTTGTGCTTGGGATTGCCTCGACCCAGCTGCAGGACCCTGCATATTGATAAACATTTATTAGATCCCCTCTCAGCCTTCTCTTCTCCAGACTGAGTCCTCAGCACAGCAGAGACAAGGACCTGTTGGAGCAGGTCCAGAGGAGGCTACAGCAATGCTGAAAGGTCTGGAAGCCCTCTGCTTTGAGGCCTGCCTGAGAGAGTTGGGGTTGTTGAGCCTGGAGAAGAGAAGGCTCTAGAGAGACCTTTTGGTGGCCTTTCAGTGCTTGAAGGGGCAGAGCAAAAAGACAGGGCATCAAATTCCCTGAAAATTGTGGGTCACCTTTTATGAGTCTAACTGAATTTGCTCATCTGAGCAGGTCCCTGGGCTCCTCTTACAGTCAGTGGTTTCATCCCTGGACTGTGGGGAGGAGGCAGTAGTATGTCTCTTCCTAAAGTGTGAGCCCAGAGTGGGCAGGTGAGTCACACAGGGTCTCAGGTATGGACCTAGGCTGGCTCATGGACATCCACATCATGGACATCCAAGGCTGCTTCTGATGAATTTTACCCTTTGTGTCATTGGCATCTGGTGGTCTCTAAAGCCTCCTATGCATCAGTTTCTTTCCTGCTCAGGACAGGACTTTCACCACTGGAATAACTGCACCAGTGAGGCTCCCACAGTGGTGAGAGATGACATCCTGAAGAGCCACACAGGTACCTCTGCACTCTGACCCAGCAGAAAGCTAACCAATAATTCCAAATCTCAGGTTGTGCACAGTGCTGATTTGCTTAGTATGGTCCATCTAGACCCCTCCAGATAAATTTGGTCCAGGGAAGAGTTCACTCCAGAGACCATTCCCACAAGCCCACAAGGACTGACTATGCAATCCTCCAGCAGGGTCTGCACTCTTAATGGCCTCCATATGCCCTCATGCCACGTCACAGGGCATGCATGCAAAGTTTCTGCTTCAGACTGGAGATCCACTCTGGCTGCCACACGACATCCCCTGCTCTTCCAACACGGGGCTGGAACTCGAGGATCTTAAAGGTCCCTTCCAACCCAAACCATTCTATGACTCTTTTGCCTGGACTCCTCCGTGGCTGACTAACCAGCTGAGACACTGTGCTCTGATATGCCCTCAAACCATCTTGCAAAGTTAAGCTTTCAAAGGTTGGTTGAAGCAGAGGGGGAACTGATTCTCCCAGCTGGATGGAGGTTGAAGACTGTGGAAGGGACAAATACTGGGAGACATTCCCAGTAGACTTCACACCAGTGCAACATTTAGTTTGTGCTAGGGAATATTCCATCATCTTCTTTGTTAAATGTTCCTTACATGGACTACTCTAAAACACCAACCAGGACTTCATGACCATCAGCATTACTATTCAGAGAGATGAAAATATCATACCCAGAGGGCAGAAAACTTCATTAGATCCATGCTGGACTAAGAATAAATCCCAGCAACCAAGGAAGAGAGGCACCAAAAAGGAGTCTGGAGGGTCAGCTCCAGACAAAAATCCACTTAGGAAAACCTTTGGTATCCTGGAAGAGACAATGAGAAGCTTCCCAGCAAGGGGGGGAGTAGTAATGTAAGTTAGTAGAAGCACTGCTGTGACTTAGAATCATAGAATCATAGAATCAAGAAGGTTGGAAGAGACCTCAAAGATCATCGAGTCCAACCTGTCACCCTACACCTCATGCCTATCTAAACCATGGCACCAAGTGCCACGTCCAATCCCCTCTTGAACACCTCCAGGGATGGTGACTCCACCACCTCCCTGGGCAGCCCATTCCAATGGCCAACCACTCTCTGTGTGAAGAACTTTCTCCTCACCTCCAGCCTAAACCTCCCCTGGCTCCTTTGACACATATATTTCTTGCAATGTCATCAGACTTTTTGGGTTTTTGGCAAGAAGATGGCAAAAAAATGTTTCTTCAGGCCTTGGCACGAAGAGCTCTCTGCTCCTGCAGCTGGGTATGGTGAAAGAATGTGCACAGGGCTCCAGACCAATGGTTCTCCAGCTTTTCTGAACCAAAACTTGTCCAGCCTCATCATATGTTGCACTCTGGCTGTTTCCCTTAGGATCTGCTTCTCCATGAGCTGCTTATCAAGCCTTCAGGCACTACCACAGGCTCACAGGATGTTAGGGGTTGGAAGGGACCTCCAAAGATCATCAAGCCCAACCCCCCTGCCAGAGCAGGACCAGAGGATCCAGCACAGGTCACACAGGAACACATCCAGATGGGGCTTGAAAGTCTCTAGAGGAGACTCCACAACCTCTCTGGACAGTCTGTTCCAGGGCTCTGTCACCCTCAGAGTGAAGAAGTTCCTCCTCATGTTGAGGTGGAACCTCCTGTGCTGGAGTTTATATCTGGAGGCCACAGTTTGGCAATCACTGTTCTAGACATCTGGTTCTTGCCTTTATTGGTGGATACAATGGGAAGCAGTGTTCTAGACTACTGGTAATGGGAAGCAGTGTTCTAGACTACTGGTAATGGAAGCAGTGTTCTAGACTACTGGTTCTTGCATTTATTGATGGGCACAACAGCAGTTTGTGGTGAGCACTCCTACAGGCTGCTCCTGTGCAATCCTTCTAAGAGCTTCCTTAAACCTCCCTTTGCAATTATCTGCTCTTCCTCTGGGGCAACTGCAAGCAGAATCACAGGATCACGGAATGGTAGGGGTTGGAAAAGGTCTCCAGAGACCACTGAGCCCAACCCCCCTGCCAAAGCAGCATCACCTCGGGCAGGTCACACAGGAATGCATCCAGGTGGGTCTGGAAAGTCTCCAGAGAAGGAGACTCCACAACCTCTCTGGGCAGCCTGCTCTGGGGCTCCAGCAACCTCACAGTAAAGAAGTTTCTCCTGATGCTGAGGTGGAACCTCCTATGTTCTAGCTTGTACCCATTGCTCCTTGGCCTATCACTGGGCACCACTGTACAGAGACCATCACCTCCATCTTGACACCCATCCCTCAGCTATTTGTAGACACAGAAGGTGGCTTCAGCTCACATGCAAGATAACAATGTGCCTGCCTACCAAGCTGCCTCCTCCACTCTGGCCAGCCTCATTCACAACACGAATTTTTTCCCAACTAAAACAACAGCTTGGCAAATCCTGTAGAAAGGGAGGGGAGGGGAAGGATTCTCAAATGAATCACCTTGAGTCTTGGAAAAACTACTGTGTTTGCTAGGTCAGACCTAAGGCTACTCTTTGTTTTTCCAACTGAGAACTTCTTTTCTCTGCACTTGGTCCTCTAAGAATGTGAGCTCACCCGCCCCGTCCTGTTTACATGCTCATAAACATGGAGATCAGATCTGGCTGCAGGGTAGGCCTTGGAAGGGCTGAATCCTGCCTGGAACACAGGGCATTCTGTGCCCAATCAGGCCAAACCTGAGCTGCACAAAGGAAAAAGGCAATTTTTCATTGGGCCCAACCCAAGGAAAAAAAAATGTCTCGCAGAGCAAAATGCTTCAGCCATGACTTTGATTTGCAGTGCAGGGTGAGCAGAACTCACACCCTGGGGAGGTGAGCAGAACTCACACCTTGGGGAGGTGAGCAGAACTCACACCCTGGGGAGGTGAGCAGAACTCACACCTTGGGGAGGTGAGCAGAACTCACACCCTGGGGAGGAGATCAGAACTCACAGCTTGGGGAGGTGATCAGAACTCACACCTTGGGGAGGTGAGCAGAACTCACACCCTGGGGAGGTGATCAGAACTCACACCCTGGGGAGGTGAGCAGAACTCACACCCAGGGGAGGTGAGGCGAACTCACACCTTGGGGAGGTGAGCAGAACTCACAGCTTGGGAAGGTGATCAGAACTC
>VXBD01007111.1:6409-35773 GCA_013399975.1 Indicator maculatus
TCACCGACAAAGATGTTGAACAAGACTGGTCCCAGGACTGATCTCTGAGGGACTCTGCTTGTCACTGGCCTCCACTAGGACATGGAGCAATTGACAGCCACTCTTTGGGTGTGGCCATCAAGCCAGTTCTTTATCCATCTCGTGGTCCACCCATAAAACCCATGTGTCACCAGTTTGGAGACCAGACTGTGGTGCAGGACAGTGTCAAAGGCTTTGCTCAGGTCCAGGTAAATGACATCAGTTGCTCTCCCCTCATCTATTAATGTTGTCACCTGTTCATGAAAGGCCACCAGGTTTGTCAGCCAGGATGTGCCCTTGGTGAAGCCATGCTGACTGTACCAAATCACCTCTTCACTATTCTTCTGTCTCAGTAGTGCCTCCAGGAGAATCTGCTCCATGATCTTCCTGGGCACAGAGGTGAGACTGGCCTGTACGTCCCTGGTTCTTCCTTCTTACCCTGTCCCAGGGTACAAACAAGTTTAGTAAACTACAGAAAACTTTTTTCTCAAAAAATATATATAAAGCTGACATTTCACACTCATTCATATCTTGTTATGAATTTTTCAGATATTTCATAGATTTGAGTTTAATCCAAAGGATAGCATGATTTTTCCAAATGCATATCTGGGTGGATCTAAATCATGATCTAAACTGCACTACGATCAAAGAGGAAATGTCTTTTATTAAAAATTGAGCAGCACAAGTATAAAACAAGTTTTTTATGAAGACAGAACTAGGCCAGCACCCCTACAGTTATTTCCAGGGTTTGCAAAGGGAACTATTTAAAGTAATAGGCGTACTGTATGAGAAAAAGTAGTCATAGGATCATAGAATGGTCTGGGTTGGAAGTGACCTCTAAAAGTCATCTGGCCCAACCCCCTCTGCAGTAAGCAGGGGCATCCTCAACTAGATCAGGTTGCCCAGAGCCCTCTCAAGCCTCACCTTGAATATCTCCAGGGAAGGGGCCTCAACTACCAACCTGGACAATCTGTTCCAGTGTTCCACTATCCAAGATCCAATCTAAATCTACTCTTCTCTTGTTTGACACCATTGTCCCTTGTCCTATCACTACAAGCCTTTGTAAACAGCCTCTCTCCATCCTTCTTGCATTCCCTCTTCAGGTACTGAAAAGTCACTGCTGGGTCTCCCTAGAGCCTTCTCTTCTCCAGGCTGAACAACCCCAACTCCATGAACCTGTCTTTGTAGCAGAGGTGCTCCAACCCCCTGATCATTTTTATGGCACTCCTCTGGACCCACTCCCTCAGGTGCATGTCCTTCCTGTACTGAGGGCTCCAAACCTGGACACAGTACTGCAGGTGAGGTTTCACCAGAGCCGAGTGAAGTGGCAGAATCACCTCTCTGGATCTGCTGGTAATGCATCTTTTGACGCATCGCAGGATGTGTTTGGCCTTGTGGGCTGCAAGTGCACACTGCCTGTCATGTCCAGCCTCTCCTCCATCAGCACCCCCAAGTCCTTCTCGACAGGGCCTGCTTTCTATCACCTCGTGCCCAGGTCTGTATTGATAGTGAGGATTATTCCAGCCCAGGTGCAGAACCCTGCACTTGCCCTTGTTGAACCTCAGGTTCAACTGTAACCACCTTAATATTGGCTAACTTAATACTGAAAAACCCTCTTTTCTCAGAGGCAAAAATATTAAAACTACCATATACCCATTCTTGTAGTTCATATGAATATTTTGGAAAAATTGCAAAAATTCTATATGGGACTGTAAATCCCATGTCGTATTCATCATCCTATTCAGTCAATCAGAAAAAATTAGGATGTTTCCAACAAGTGCTGTAATTTCTGTAAGACTGAATATGCTGTGGTATTGACCCATGCTCTGTGTTAGGACAATTATCTATGTCACCTCATAATGTGTAACTTCTTACCCATATCCTTAAACCACAGGCAATGAGTGTACAGGGTAGATATTTTGCATCAAGTTGTTTTTACATATATATAGTTTCCTGTTCATTTAGGTTGAAAAGGATGTCTGGATGTCATCCAGCCTAGCATCTACTCAGAACAGAGGTAACTTTGAAGTTGAATTAGGTTTCTGAAGTCTCAGTGGAGTTTGGAAAATCTCCAAGGACAGATTTCTCACATCTTTTCTGGGCAGCTTATTGTAGTGATTAATGATTCCCTGGGTAAGAACCTTTTTCCTGGTCTGCAGTAAAATTTCCCCTGCTGTAACCTTTAGCTGTTGTCTCTTTCTCTGTCATTGTGTACTTCAGAGAAGAGTCTAGCTCTTGTCTTCTAATTATCTATTAGGATTGGAGAACTGATATTATCCCTCTCATCTTCCCTCTCATCTTACCGGCTAAACAAGTCCAGATCATGCATGTTTTTTCTTAATCACCCAGGCATCTGCTGGAAAAACAGTGCAGTGAGTTATAAGCAGTCCAGGAGAATGGGAGCACACTGGTAATTTTGTAGTCCAGGTGACAGACAGCTTTACCAGAGTATGAGTATTATACTGGACCTGTTTCATACCAACACAGACGGACTAGTAAGTGAGGTCAAGACTGATGGCACCCTGGGCCATCATGTCCTGATGGAACTCATGATCTTGAGGGATATGAGCCAGGTGAAAAATAGATCCAATACCCTGAATGTGTTGTGTAAGGAATTAGTGAATGGGAACTCCTGGGAAACTGCCCTCAGGGACAAGGGAGCAGAACAGAGCTGGCAGCTCTCTAAGGACATATTTCCTTAGATTACAATAGCTCTTATTTCCTTCATGTAAGAAATGAAACAAGGAAGGCAGAAGACCTGCATAACTGAGTAAGGACCTCCTGGTCAAGCTAAAATATAAGAAGGGAATGCATAGGCAGATGAACATAAACAGATGCTACCCCGATGTGTAGGCATGGGATCAGGAAAGCTAGGGCTCAGGCAAAACTGAGTTTGGCAAGGAAGAATACAACAAGCTTCTTCAGGTACATCGGTCAGAAAAGGAATATTACAAAAAATGTATGCAGATATACACAAACATGGTAAATGAGACAGGATAACTAGTGACAGCTGACATGGAGAAGGCTAAGGCACTCAGGGGTGGTTTTTGAATGAGTTTTCACTGGTCACTGGTCACTCTTCCCATATATCTCAAGATTCTGTACATCAAGGAAGGAACTGAGTGAACAAAATCCCTCCCATTATAGAAGTTCAGGTTTAAGATCTGAATGTACACAAGCCTGACATAATGCATCCCAGAGTCCTGAGAAAATTGGAAGATGTAGTTGCTAAGTCACTGTCCATCATATTTGAAAAATGGCAGTCAGGCAAGATCCCCAGTGAGTGCAGAAAAAGGCATATCACAGTCCTTTTTAAAAAGGGTGAAAATGAGGACCCTGAGAACTACTTCCCTCAGCCTATGACAAGAACATGGAACAGATCTTCCTGGAAGTTACGTCAAAACATGGAAGAGAAAAGTGTTCTGAGATAACCAACATGGCTTCATCAAGCGCAAATTGTGTCTGACTGATCTTTTGGCCTTCTACAATAGAGCAGACAAGGGAAGAGCTATTGATATCATTTACCTTGAGTTCTGTAAGGCCTTTGATATAGTCTCCCATAACTTTGTTCTCTCTCCACAATATTTGAGATAGACAGGTTTGATGGGTGGACCTATAGTTGGATAAGGAATTGGTTGGATGGTCATATTCAAAGAGTTAATGACTCAACGTCCAAGAGAAAGCCAATAACAAGTGGTGGCACCCAGGGGTGCTTACTGGGACCAATACCATTTGATTTCATTATCACTGACATAGATATGCACTCCTAGCAGTTTTTCATATGACACCAAGCTGAATGGTGCAGCTGATTTGCTAGAGGTAAGTGATACCATCCAGAGGGACCTTGACAGACTAGTGAATGAACACATGTGAACTTCATGAAATGGCCCAAAAAGACATAGTATTCCAGGCTGGGCCTCACTAGTGTCAAATAGAAGGGAAAAATCACTTCTTTCAGCCTCCTGGTGCACCCTTGCTATACCCTTGCTCTGAATGATGGCCCAAATATCCAAGGAGTCAGGTGTTGTCTTCATACATCGCAAGATCAGGTTTTTAGATCTCTCAGTATCTGGTTATGTTCTGTATTGTGTTAATACAGATATTAATGAGTGTGTGTTGGATCGTGATATTTGCTCTAATGGAATCTGTGAAAACTTACACGGCAGCTATCGTCGTAACTGTAACAGTGGCTATGAGCCTGATCCTTCTGGAAGGAATTGTGTTGGTAAGTTGTTTCAATTTTATTTTTGTTGAAGAATTCATCACTATATTTGTGCTAATTTGAATTGAATAGATCAATTTGTGTTATTTTTTACATGTGAAGACCAGCTAAAATGTGTCCTTTCGAAGACTGGGTGATACTTTGTTCAAGAGCTGAAGGCTGCCATTTTGCATTATAAAATGTCACAGATGGCTATGATTTCCATAATGAATGAGAACTGGTGGCCTCTGTGCACAGTCTTGGCAGTATGAATTAATTCATTGTGTCCCTGAGTTACACAACAGCAGAATGGGTTGATATGGGCTTAGTCCTCTTATTTATGAAAGCTTCAGCCCATGAAGGAAGCAATGACATGCTCTGAGGATTTCACAAGTCATGTCTGAACTGAAGTGTAACAGCTATTCTTTTATACTCCAGAACTTCAGGGCACTAGTAATGGGAAAGATTCACTTCCAAAACTTCTAGTTGTCATTTATCATTACATTTAGATTTATTCCAAACTATTGTTGCAGTATCTAGATATATATTCTGCAAATGTTTAGGAGTACCCAACAAAGGATGCCTGTGTTATGTGTTTCATAGTCTAATTAATTTTATTATTCGTGGTCATGCATGAAATGCAGTCTTTTTTTTATTGTGTGAATTCTTACATCGAAAAAAATAAGTGTATTATACCTCAGGTACATTGTATAATAATATTGCTTATAGCCCTGTGAAAATCCTAGAATTTTAAGCAAGAAACTGAAGTTTGTATTATAAGCTCATAGAAATTTAACTAAAACTATTAGAAAATGTTAAGTGTCATTCTGCCATCTGATATGTTTATTTGCGAGAGCTGCTGCTCCCTGCACTTAAAAGTATTACAACAAACTATTGCTGGTATTTGTGTTCAAGAAAAGCACACCCTTTTTTCTAGGAAAACCTGAACTATATAATTGTGGCATAATTTTTATACCAAACATTTCAATGTAGTGATGCAAAGCAAACCACAAAGCAAAAAGAGTTTTTCTTTTCATCTGTTTGACTCAAGGAAATATACAGCTAATTACTTCTTAAAATCTCTAATTCTGATCTTTTGCTAGGAAAGGCAGTGCTGCAGAACAGTATCAATGTTTTCTTTAAATACTAATAATGTAATTAAAATAATAAATAATACTCATTTTCTGAATGGATTTTATAGCAAAGGCTTTTTATTTATCTGCTTACACTTGGGGTTATGTAAATGCAGGTATAGGTATACGTCTGTCTCATTATTTAAATAAAAATACAACATACTGACTGTGAGGATGTATTTATTCTTAGATAAGAGATTTTTTTGCACAGAATAATTTAATTCTAAATGTCAAAAGTTAAATTGTTTTAATTGATGGTGCAGATTATGAGCTGCCAGGAAATAAAAATTATCATCAGACAGAATGTGGATGGTAGTTGTAGAGCATGAGCTATATTTTTCTGTGTTCTTACAGTGGAAATCTCAACAGATACAGTCCAAATTGGAAGTTACTCGGTGAGATTCTAAGGAAATCTGTTCATGACACTGCTGTTTTGGGTTAAATGACTGTATGACAACACAATCAAAATTAAAGTCTACTACTCTCAAAAACATCAAATTCCAAACCCCTCCTCATTTACTTAGTTAAAATCAGCTGTGGCTAGATTAAGGACAGGTTAGATTAGAACAGCTTCTTTACAGATGCCAAACTTAAATCTCATATTCATTGTCTGGGGAAATTTAAACTTTCTATTGTCTGAATCTTAAAGGAATTTATAAGCTTATCCTGCAAAATCTAATGTAGTTGAGAAACCAAAAGCCTCTGGATTTTAATTATTTCTTTATTTTTTATCTTAAACTCTCTTAAAAAAAAATAAAATGCTGGTTTCAAAGCAACTAAGCAGGCAGACCTTGATGAAGTTGTCATACTATAGACTGACAAAGATCCCAAGGTTATTCTGGGAAGAGATAGTTATTACCTTAAGACTAACCATGAACTATTTTTAGAGCCTGCTACTCCAGGAAAATTTTGATAATAAGAATCTGATAATTAATTGGACTTCTGAAATGAAGATTTTGCCTTTTTCCTTGCTGTTAGTAGAAGACTGCATATCTGTCAACCCAGTTGTTACTGTTGAGACCAACAGGGGCTACATGTGAGGTAAAGGTATTCCATGGCATTTGTGCTCATTGGTGTATCTAACATCTGTGTTGCAGACATTGATGAATGCTCGATGAATGGGCTGCTGTGTGATAATGGGATCTGCCGAAACACCCCTGGAAGTTACAGCTGCACTTGTCCTAAGGGTTATTTGTTCAGCACTGAGACTGACATGTGTGAAGGTGAAAAATTTGCAAGTTATGTTAATTTTATAGCTTACTATATTAAATTAAAGCTAAACAATAACTAAAGATCCACAGTGGTGACGCATACAAGAGGAAAAGACAGTACTAAGATGCTGCATAAACAATTTGCATTTCTCTTGTAATTTCTCTGCAGTATTTTTGGTGTAGTAAGTCTTGTCATTGAATTTCTTTCAAATTAATCTGTTCATTTTCATATGGAAATACTTCCTTTCCTTAGATAAAACATTTTTAAGCTGCAGTAAAGGGGAGTATGCTTACCTTTGACCATCTGGCAGGGACATCTAGACTATCACTGAAGGAAATGCATCTATTTTCATTGCAGAGTCTCTTTTTCTTTTCTCCCTTCAGTCTGTGGTGGTAGTTAATTCTACATCAAATTCTGGTATTTGTGAGGCTTTATGTAATGTTTGAATTCCAGGATTTGGATATTACTGGCTGGTGATGTTAAAATTGTCCTTTAATTTTCACATTACTTTCTTATATTGCTAATGAACACAGGTATTAGAGCAATGAAAATACTGCATAGCAGAAACATCTTAAGTTTCAGTTATTAGAAATGTAAAGCAAGGCTGTACAAAAGAAGTCAAAACAGAAGCATTAGCTTGCATATAATTTTTTAATTAGCATTCAAAGTAGCAGAATTTTACTGGTTTTTAAATTTAATTCCATTATCTGTAAATCTCAATATTTGTTGTCAATAATCCTTTGTTGTGAAATATCTGTTATGTAAACTGACTGATGTCCTTGTCACTGGATCACGTTAATTGTCCTCAGCTGCTTGTTATTACTGATCAGACAGAAGTTACTGCAGTATAGCTAGACAAATATATAGAAAAAATGAAAGCACTCTGTAGATCATTCTTGCTGTGTAAGATCTGTATGATTAAATAAGACCATTTTCTTAGCAGCATATGCTGAACAGGCTAACCTTGTACTGAGGGAGGTGATGAGCACTTGTGGTCTTTGCCACTTTCTAGCAGACTGGTGGAAGCCATCAACATGGGGGCGGCAATAGTGTTTTGAATGTCTCCAGCTGTTTGGAAAGTGAGCATGTGTTTACTTTCAAAACATCTCATGAAACGGGTTAAATTTTGACAGTATCAAATCATTCACACCTTCACCCCTTCTATTCAAAAGAAATTCTGGTCCTTTATATTTTAGTACCTGTGGTCACTTTTAAAAGTTAACATTCCTTCTCTTTCATTATGGTACAAATCAGTAGCATCTGTTCAGAGTCAGTTTTGTCTTATATCATACCTCCATGGATTTATACTGGGCTCTCTAAGTTGTTTCAAAATTTAGTTTTCAGCGTCTGTTTAGTTTTCATGCACTGAAAGATTTCTAGTTGTGAAATAGTTTGCCACTTGACCATAATGTACATGTTTCTTAAAGAGTTTTCTAGACAGGAAAAGTGGAGTAGTAAGGTAAAGGGAGATGTTCATTGCCAAGTGGAAAACACATGATGCTTCAAAGCATAGTGCTAACCTAGTCAAAATTATTGAAATAAAATGTATCTAGATTTTCAAATTTAAAACATACATTTATTTTCTTAATGGTAATGATAACTGTCAAGGGTCAAAATAAGATTTTGACAAGAACAACAACAAATGTTTTCATGGCTGCATTGAGCCACCACAGTCTTAGGAAAAAAATGATCCTTTCTGCCTTCTGGACATCCTTATCATCATTGCAGTGTGTTTTCTCTTGTGCTAGAAGTTTGGGGATCATGATGGGCATCATGGGGATCACCTAATCTAGGAGTTCCTTATTTTTTCTGTGAGGGAAGCATAGGTGGGGAAAAGTATGAGGGAGAGTTATTTGGGAGTGGAAATGAATGTAATAGTTCATTGAGGACAGGGTGACTTCTTTAGATAACATGGCTAGCAAATATTCACTGCAAAACCATAGAATCAAAAAAAAAAAAAGTTGCAATTAAGAGAAATTGGAATTTACTATAAAGTATAAGAAGGGAAGACATTGGCAGAAATCCAAATGGCAGGTTTGCCCTCTCTTAATGGAACCTTAGTGCCATTTTGTAAGAAATGTCACCATTTAAAATTTTGTCTAAGGAAATTAGTTGCATTCCTCACGTTAGCAGTTTAAAAGTCAATTCTAAAAACATGACTGAAGAATCAATATAGTGCTTCCGAGAGTCAGAAAAAAAATATTTTTGTTTTCTCATTAATGATAAAATAACAACAAGCAACTGACTGTTAACTAAAACTTCAGATTTGTAAGAGTATTTCCTTTCTGTACACAGCTTGGCGTAATCACCCTAAAAGACTTCTCATTTTTTTATTGTCACTACAACAGAATCTGAAGACATTTTCAGTTTCTGTCAATATTGTTATCTACATTAAGGATCTGCCATTTTTATTTTGAATCTCATGGTTAGGAAAACATTTAAATTCAGCTGATTGGGTAAAAAATTACCAGCAGAGCTTTCACAGATAGTTGCATATAAAACATATGTATTGCATTTTTTTGTAATGTTGAGCAGGTTGACAGTAGAGGAATAAATTCAATCATCTCCTTCTGTCTAAATTCTGTTTTCAGAGATATGTGATTTTATTTGGAGTTACAAGTTCATAAGCCATAAGCTTGGTGTTGTGCTCTGAAAATTCTCTGATGCTTATTACTCACGAGTATATTTTTAATTATGATAACTTTCATGAGTTGCTGTGAATAAACATCATTAATACTTCAAATGAAATTTTTCACCAATTTGTTGTGGGGACTAGGGAAGTTGTTTGAGGCTACAGAGCCTGTGAAAACTGAGATTTTTACAACAAGCTCTGTGGTTTAGATTGTGTTTCCAGTAACATAACTAGTTAAACACAAACCAGATGTGCTTTGAAGTTCATTTCCAGGAATTTTCAGTCAACTGTTTTGATTTTTGTTTCTCAGACGTTTACAATGTACATTCACTTTACCTAAGGAAAAAAGAAAAAGCCAAAAAACCCTGATAAATATTTTCATATGTAGTGACTCAGTCTTTTTAAAACAACCATTTAATATTATTTTAAGATGATGCATGGAAATTATTTTTGGAGTGTGTTTTCATTATGCATATATTTTTTCACCTGATTCAGCAGAGCACTGCTGAAGTGTGTATATCCTTTATTTTTTTTTTCCCCTGGATACTGGTTTTGGGGAGTATCCATGCAGCCTTATAAACATGGTAATATCCAAAAGCATTTGGTTTGTATTTTGTTTGGTTTGTTTTTCTACTTTTTTTTTCCTAGCATTGTGCTGAAGCATGTCCAATATCGAAAGTAAAAAAAAAATGGGATTTTGTGGGTTGGAGGCCTGCAGCATAGTCAAAAGATCATTCTAGAAACAGAAATTAATGCCTCCAGATGCACATAACCTACTCACCAGTGAAAGCTATTCTTGCTCTTTTTAATCCATAGAGAGAAAGGGGATGAAATGAGGAGGAGTCTGTTTCCGTGAGACATCTTCCCTTACCTCTGGCCTTGGTGAACAACTTTTGCCATTCTCATTCCAGAATATGAAAAGTGATCAGGATCAGTAGGATCAGTGAGGGGCTGGCACTGGCACTGGCACTTGAGAGTGGTAGAAACTGAGTCAAGGAGAAAAAGGAGGAAGAAGGGTGAAAGGGGAATGTCACTTGCTGGTAGCAACCTAGCAGATCAAGTCAGCTGTTTTGCCAAGAAACATGTTTGATGCAAACTTGAGTGAGGAAATTTAGAGTAGATCATCAAAGTTTGGCTTGAATTGGAAAGGAAGTTCTCCCAGTCCAAAAAGTGGTATCTCTGACAGTGCTGTGTCAGCTTTCTATTCTTCACCATTTTTGCTTGCCTATGTGTTGTTTGAGTCTATTTCTCTCTTTTCACTGTCTTTAGGCAGAGAATGAAGAACATGGCCCAAGAAATCCAAGGGAGTTGCTTCACTCTTCATAAGGTGTTGAACTTTAGATTTTTTGGCCCCTCTGATTTTTGTGGTACATTTATGCCTGACCCCTCATGGGAAAAAGTAGGGAAAGAGCACTTGCAGCTGACTGGACAGAGAAACAGACCTTCATCAAAACGCAAAGACTCGTCCTAGAGTCATCATCGAATCATTTCAGTTGGAAAAAACTTTGAATCCAAACATTTTCTAATTCCAAGTTTGGGGCTAAACCATGTTCTCTAGTACCACATCTCTGCATCTTTTGAAGACCTCCAAGAATGGTGATTTAACTATCTTCCTGGGGAGCCTATTCCAGCATTTCATAACTCTTCTAGTAAAAAAGTTTTTTTCTAATATCCAATCTAAACCTTCCCTGGTGTAACTTCAGACCATTTCCTCTCATCCTGTCACTCATTACAAGGGAGAAAAAGCCAACATCCACCTCACTAGAACCTCCTTTCAGGTAGTTGTAGAGAGCAAGAAGGTCTCCCCTCAGCCTCCTTTTTTCCAGGATAAAGAACCTCAGTTCCTTTTAATGCTCTTCACAAGACCTGTTCTCCAAGACCTGTTCTCCAAGACCCTTCACCAGCTTCAGTGCCCTTCTCTGAACACATGCCAGGACTCCAATGTCTTTCTTGTAGTGAGGGCCCCAAAACTGAACACAGTACTGAAGGCATGACCTCACCAGCACTGAGAATAAGGGCACAATCACTTCTCTATTCCTGCCTGTCACACAATTTCAGATACAAGGAAGGATGCCGTTGGCCTTATTGGACACCCAAACACACTGCTGGCTCATATTCAGCCAGCTGTCAGTTAACATCCTCAGGTCTTTTTCTGCTGGGCAGCTTTCCAGTCACTCTGCTGTGAGCTGGTAGCATTGCATGGGGTTGTGTGACCCAAAGTGCAAGACCTGACATTGATCCAGCCTGTCCAGGTGTCTCTCTAGAATCTTCCTACCTGCAAGCAGATCAACACTCCCTCCCAGCTTAGTGTCACCTTCAAACTTACTGAGGATGCCCTCAATCCCCTTGTCTAGATCACTGATGTATATATTAAAAGAGAATTGTCTCCAATACTGTGCAACCCCAGGGCTGCTGACTGGATTTAACTCTTGTGATGGTTTGGTCCTGGCCAGAGGCCAAATGCCCACCAAAGCTGCTCTATTATTCCCTTTCTTAGATGGACAGGAGAGAGGAGAAAATATAACAAAAGCCACTAATAACGTAGAAGCAATTTAATCATCATCATCATCACAACCAAAGTCTGTGCCCAGAAAGCAAAGGTGAAGAGAGATATTATTCTCTACTTCCCATTATCAGACAGTGATCAGTCTCAGGAAGCAGGGCTCTCTGTGCGTAGTGGTGTCTCTTAAGGACAGACACCACAGACGAATATCCCCACACTCCCTTCTTTCACTTCGTTCTTATATCTGAGCTGACATCATATGGCATAGAATACCCCTTTGGCCAGTCTGGGTCAGCTGGATCGTCTATGTCCCCTTCCAAGATCTTGCCCACTCCTCAACATATTCTTGCGATGGGGAAGTGTTGGAAAAACACATCCTGGGTGCTTGTTCAGCAGTAACCAAAACACTGGTATGTTACCAGCTACAGCACTGCAAAACACAGCACTAGAAGGATGCTTTAAGGAGAATTAACTCCAGCTCAGCCAACCCAATACAGCTCTCTTCACCACTGCTCTTCAGGCTGTGCCATCCAGACAGGTTTTAACCCAGCAAAGTGTCCACCCTTCCAAGCCACGAGCCCCAAGCTTTCCAGGAAGATGCTGTGGGAAACAGCGTCAAATACTTTAATAAAGCCCAGGTAAAAAACATCCACAGCCTTTCTGTCATCCACAGAGATCACTCTGACCCACCACAGGTGTACATCATTACTTTCCAAAAATACTCTGAATCCCCAGCAGTTGTGTTTCAGAGACTTCTAACACCAGAAGCAGGATCTTTAGTTTATACAGACCTTGGTGAATTTATCTTCAATGAACTTGTCCAGAAATATGGAACTCTGCTTAAATGGCATATGGGACCACTAACCCGCAGCAGAATGGGTCTTACCAGCTTGGCTGTTTCTGATGTGCATAGTTCAGTACAGCTGTTGAAGCTGTGGGGGTATGTTTGCGTAACACACTGTCTTGACTCAATCAGGCCTCCTAGATTTTCTATCTCTGTGTATAATTAAACTGTAAGCTGGGTGACCCACAAGTTTAAGAGTAGAGTTGACAAATACTGTCACTATTCAAAACCTTGCTGGTGTTCAAGGGCAAGTCCTATTTGCACTTTGTATACAATTCCATTAAGTAAAGGGAAAGTGAAAATTGGTTTTTAAATTAAGTGTTTGCTTCTGGCATGGGGAGAGAGATCCCAGATTATTAAATTTACTGATTTCTGGCCTTTTCCAATCTTTTATCATTCTTTTATTAAAAATAATGTATACATAATTTGATATTTTAAACACCTATTCCTTCCTATGACCCCTTAAGATCGTAAAAGAATAAATCTCTAGTGAAATGTATCATAACATGAAATGCAAATGGTACACCTTTATTCATGACTTCTAAAAAAATAGGAGGATATTTTGGTTTGCATTGAAAATGATCTCTTTGTGATATTAATGTTACCAGTGCTTAACTAGATCATGCATTAATTTATAATTAATTTAAATCAGGCTGTTTTAATTTATGGATATGCATTATTCCTCAAGCACTACTAGCAAACATAGGCAAGTACTAAAGAGTTTTATTTCTGCCTCACCAAAGTAACTTTCTGGTTGTATTAGAATGGTTGGCTTGCTTCAGGGCCCAAATCAAAAAACAAAATTGTTTCAGTTCAGAAAGAAATGCAGTATCTAGATATGCATCTGCAGTTGTTCTTTGAACGAATTTGCTAGTATACTTTTAATCTTAGAACTGATTTCACTTAAAAAAACCAACAGCAAATAATACTGCCTGCAGTGGTCCTATTCTTAGATATGAACAGGCTTTTAAAAATTCACAGAAGTAATAAATAGAAGGAGTTAGGAGTTAGAGAGAAGTACCGTTTACAGTATTCCAGGTTTGACTCCTATTTCTTGAATGCTTTCCAGAACTAGAGAATCACAGCCAGCATTGCAGCATTTTGTTTCTGAGAGGGTTTTCTTAATTATTCCAAAGCCTCACAGAGCCATAATGACAAAAACAGTAAGGCCTTCATTTGTGCATTGCATGTTGTGGAACACATTGCGTTTGATGGAAAAAAGAGATTTATTTTCTCACAGGACAGTTATTCCTGATACTGGGAAACTTTATATTCCAAGTTGTTGAAAATAGTAGTCTTTGTAGAAAGGAACCATTTCTTTAAAACTCCCATGTATGTGCACATACATGCTACTTGCCTGTTCCTGTACCTTTTGAATGCCATACTGAAAGGCAGTGGGGGGCAAGTATGCTAGGCAGTCTTGGCAAATCATGGCCTACAGTAGCATTTATACTGTATAATATTTTCCAGAAGCACATCATAGTTCTAACAGTGTCTTTTGTTTCTGGATTGTAGATGTAAATGAATGTGAAAGGAGCCCATGTGTCAATGGTGCCTGCAGAAACAATCTTGGATCTTTCAGTTGTGAATGTTCATCTGGCAGCAAGTTGGACTCTACAGCACTGATATGTATTGGTGGGTATTTCCTCCTGTTATTTTCCTTTTTTCGTACTAACTTGAAAAATATTAATCATACTGATCAATTAAGAAAGAAAATATTTGGGTAATATGCCCACGATAGTGGGCAATATGTCTAGTTCTGTAGGTAAAAACAAATACCGATTTTATTTCTTCCATGGCATCAGGGACAACCAGAGAAACATAATTCTTGAGGATGTCCAGATTATGGTGAAAGTGGTGAAATGCAGGTGTCAATTGGTGGGAGATAGTGGGGTTGTCTTAATTATTAATAGTTACTATCTTGTCTTTTGGGAGAATAAGAATATGAGTAAAGCTATAAGTGATTAGCCTGGTAGGTGAGAAATTGTAAGGCAGAAGTGCCCACTCAGTTCTTTGGCTATTTCTACATCTGAGACAAGAAAGAAAATAAAAGTGAAGGAACATAGGAAAGTGCATGGTTTCTAGGATTCAAGCCATTCTTCATAAACTGACTCCTAGCTATAAGGAAATTTTAATGGGTTTTGCACGATGGCATAATCTCATACTTTACATCCTCTGTTGGAAGCTGGTAAAGGTGTGTAGGCCAGATCTGAGTTTATCAGGATCCCTGCCCCTGGAGCATATATGAATACGTTTTGAACTTTGCAAAGAAAAAAATTAAAAGACAGTTTCAAACCATCACATGTCGATACACCAGAGAGGCAGGAAGTCATCCAGTGGGACCTGAACAAGCTGGAGAGGTGGGTCCAGGTGAACCTTATGAAGTTCAACAAGAGCAAGTGCAGGGTTCTGCACCTGGGCTGGAACAGTCCTCACTATCAATACAGACTGGGAGATGACATGCTAGAAACCAGCTCAGAGTATGTAACTGATTTAAGATCTAATGGAATTTTTTTAACTGACTTAAGCACCAAAAACATAGATTTTAAGACTTGAAGAATCTGTTACCTAAAATAGATTTTCAGAGGATTTCAGTCAGTGGAGACAGCACTTGGGTCACCTCTTATCAGTAGGTAGCAGTCAGGAGGTGCTGCACAGGTTGTCTGAGCACTTAAGGAAATGGGTTTACCCTGAGTGGTCTGAGTTCCCAGCCTGGAAATCAAAAGTTGTGTGTGCTGGGGCTGAACCCCCAGGAGCAAGGACTGGAGTATACTTAACAGTATAGCAAATGCACCAGCAGAACCAGACCCCTGAAATAATAGAGCATACCATTACACCCCACATTTTTGTCTTTTCCTTCTTTGAAGGCTCATCAGATGAGAGAAAAGAGCACTAGGATTTCATAACCAGGCAGTCAGCCGGGAGGGGGAGTCCCAGGGTGTGATCTCTGTTTTTGTTGTAACTTGTGTATTCCAAAATGATCAGTCACTAGATTAAATAAACAAATAAATAAATCCACTGTTTGCTAGCTGTGGGACCTGTACTGTAATATGCCTCAAGCAGTGTGCTCTGTTGTTTCCTTTTAATGATAGTGCCATTCCTTTCCACCACTTCTACCTGAGAAGATTTCATTTTGAAGAAGTGCCTGTACTCCCTTTGTTCTTTGGCTGAGGGTGGCATGAAGGTGGCAGGGCAGCTCTTTTGTTGTGACATTGTTTTCTATTCTGTTGCAGATAGCCTTAAGGGGACTTGCTGGCTTAATGTGCTCAACAGTCGCTGTGAAGTCAACATCAACGGTGCTACACTGAAATCCGAATGTTGTGCTACCTTAGGAGCAGCTTGGGGCAGCCCATGTAAGCGATGTGAATTAGTTATGCTTTCTATCTTGCATCTTTTGGGAGAAGTATCACTAGATATTGTTTTCTGTATGAAAACAAATGCAAATCACAAATCACAATCACAATACAAAAAGGAAAAAAAATTGTCTTATTTAGCATCATGTGTAATCTCCATCATCAAAGATCATTCTAATAACATTGAAGTTAGCAGGAAATAACTTGTGAATAAATCTTTTAATAATTATATGTGTTTCATCTCCACAGACATGGCATAAGGAATAAGAACTACTGTAATAACATTAAATACCTGGTATTTATTTTGCCATGTGTTAACGCTTCTTCCAGCTCTTTTCAAACGTATGGCTTATGTACAATTATTGATTGTAGAATAGTAGTGCTATTAGATTATGTGGCTAGGTCTAGAGTTTGGAAGCAGGAATGTTCTGTGATCTAGTTTGTGAAAAAAAATGCTCTGCTGCTTGACACAGAATCACAGAATGATAGGGATTGGAAGGAACCTCTAGTTCAACAGCCCTGCCAGATAATGTCACCTAGAGCAGGTTGCATGGGGTGGCATCCAGGTGGGTTTTGAATGGCTCCAGAGATGGAGACTCCACCACCAATCTGGGCAGCCTGTTCAGTGCTCTAGCACCCTCAAAGTAAAGAATTTCCTCCTCATGTTTACATGGAACTTCTACGTTCAAGTTGATGCTCCTTACCTCTTCCAATGTCACAGGTCACCATGGAAAACAAGATTGGCCTCATCCTCCTGACACCCACCCTTTTAAGCATTGATAAGATCATTTCTTCAATCTTCTCTAGGCTAAAAAGCGCCAAGTTCCCCAGACTTTCTTCATAAGAGAGACATTCTAGTCCTTGGTCATCTTCATAGCCCTACATTCTCCCATCACAACCAGTGTCAGGATGTTTTAACCTTCCATTTTTAATCGAAATAGTATCTGTACGCACATGTATCCTTTCTAACAAGCATGGTGCTAACAACACCCAACAGAGCTCTTAGCTGTGCAATGTGACATCAAGCAAAGATATTACTTTGAAATCGAGGAAGCAGAATGGTCAGGTTAGACTGGTAAAGCAAATTAAAAGATATTAATTTAGAGAGCTAATTAGCTCAAACTGGGCAGATTTGTCATTTAATTTCCTCTTTAAATTTCAGCAGGCTTTCATGTCACTACATTATGCTTCATTCTGCATGCATATCCCAAAATGTCATTGCTCAGATATTTTATTAAGCTGCAGTGTTAAAAAAAACCTTTAGCCATACCTGGCATTGCCAAAGCTTTAAATCTTCAGGCAACGTTTCAGGAAATTTACCTTTCAGAAGCATCTGAGTGTGGAAGTTGATATGATTAGATCCTAAGCATTCTGGTCTCCATTAGGGAAAGCACATGAGAAAGTAATTGTCTAAGATTTAATATCTTCAGCTGTTCACTTTGTAAATAACAGGTATGACTCAATACTTTTTTCACTGATGTTAGAGCACTCACCATCTTATACAGTCAAATTATTGGAGAATTATGAGGAATGTTTGTTTTTAAATTATATACTCCTATATTTCTGTCATTCTAAAGCAGTGATATATCCTTCTGGTTTGATTCCAGACACAGCTTCCTCAAGAGGATTTGCCAGAATGAAGAGTGTTACCTGTGAAGGTGAATTCTTTACTTCTTACTCAAGCCACCACTTCTTTTCTTTCCTTTCAAAATGAGGCAAAAAGGCATTTATTGTGTTGGGTTTCTTATAGGACATAATTTTACTGATCTTAGATGAATGCCTTCAGAGTTAGTGACTGTTGGGAAGTGCTGTGTTTCACTTTTGGAGAATATCAAAATGATACAAAGAAAATGGAACTGCTCCTTCAAAATGCACTTAATCCTTAATTCCTTTCTCTCAGTCATATCCATCATATTGTCTCAGAGAAGACAATATGGCATTTTAGTACTTTGTAGATCTTGCAGTAGTCCTTGAGACTGAGCCAGCTGCTTATTTAGAACAGTATGGATGAAAGCCTCTCACTTTCTTTCATGTAGCTTAAATTCTCAATAAAGCTGTAGATGTCTCCTTTGAGTCAGCATGTAACTCAGCTCCTGGTTTTCCCCAATAGATGTAAATGAGTGTGATGTTTTCCCGCGGGTTTGTCCCAACGGGCAGTGTGTTAACAGCAGAGGCTCATTTCACTGCGAGTGTCCTGAAGGACTGACGCTGGATGGAACAGGACGAGTGTGTGTAGGTAAGTGCACACTCAGCTCTGCCAGATTTTTAGCTGTTGTCCAAAATTATTCTCAAAGAGCTGTTAAAGGATGGCTGGTTTGTTTCTGAATTCCTCCAAAAACAATTTGTTAAGCACACATTTTAATTTATGCCTGCTTTGATTTTAAATGCCTGTGTCGGTTCAGGGAGTAGCTGTTAATCCTGTGGGGGAGTAAGAACATTTGTGCTAAGACTCATTTTGCCCACTGCACAATCAGTAGAGTGCTGCCCTTTTTCAGGCTCCTGTGCAGGAACAGAAATACCTGACTTGCTGGGAACTAGATAAGGGAGACCTTATTACAGCCTTTCAGTACTTAAAGGGGGCCCACAAGAAAGACGGGGACAGACATTTTAGTAGGACATGTTATGACTGAACAAAGGGTAATGGTTTTAACTAAAAGAGAGTAGATTTAGGCTAAAATAAGGAAGAAGGTTTTTACTATGGTGGTGGTGAAACACTGGTACAGATTGCCCAGAGAGGTGGCAGGTGCCCCATCCCTGGAAACATTTAATCAGATTGGATGTGACTCTGAGCAAGCTGATCTGGTTAAAGATGTCCCTGCTTATTGCAGGAGGATTGGACTAGATGGCCTTTAAAGGTCATTTCCAACCCCAAGCATTCTGTAGTTCTGTGTTCCTTTTCATTACCTTAAGGGAAAAAAATTATCTTATTATGTGCCTTCTACTATGCTATACAAACATTGTGCACTATGCCATGTATTTCTGTAATACGCTTATTTCCTGCAGGATCCAGTACAATGATTTTAGTGTAAAAATTCAGTTATTAGTAGTATGTTTCCTAAATTACTGGGAATGAAAATAAGTATGATTTAGATGTGGAATAAAGGAAACCATGAGTACTCTTTGAAAAATTTCCATTCCTTATTCTTACTTCTAAGTTGTTTAATATCAGATATACATAGCATAAATTTATATTATAAGTCTGCAAACTTTGAAGGGCTTGAATGGAAAGCATTTCTACATTTTTTGAGATCTGGGAGCTTCTCCAAACATTTATGAGTTCTGTTAGATTTGCTAGAGCCTGACCTCTAGTCCCATATATCATATGCAACTTGCATTTATCCTGAAAATACAGCTTGACCTCCAGTCCAGTTTAGTTATGTCAGGAATGTTCTAGAATATAATTATTTTATCATACAGTGAAAATAACTTTCTCTTCCTGCAGAACATTAAGCTACCAATACATTTCTGTATGACATCACTAATATATTTTCTTACATTGCTGTAACTGATACTGTCTGTTTCCAATTATTGGTATTACTTGCTGGATTTTTTGAATTTGGGCATAGAAATTCTCCTATGTCATAGAAATTAGCATGTGGAGAATTAACAACCTATTTTATGTACTTTCTGTGTATTTTAACAAATCGTAATTTTTTTCTAAAACTTCTGAACTCTCTTTACTGAGATACAAAGAGGTGAAAAGTGTGGAATGCACTCATGACTTTGAATGGGTTATTACTGTTATTTTTTGGATATGAGATTCAGCAAACCTGATTTTTTTCTGTGTACATACCACTGTATGGTATTTTTCCTGACACTTGGGCATGCAAGTTTAGATTTCGGTTGTTATATTTGGTTGATCTTTTGGTTGACCTATTTATTTCAAGATCTCTAAGTATAACCTCAATTAATTTTTCTGTAAACCATGTTGTTTCTCCTACTAACTACTGTTAAAGTAAGCCTAACAACAGTGAGCAATTTTGTTTTCTGTATTCCTTATGTTATTAAATCAATTTAATAATTTAAACATAGATAAGATTTTTTTAATTTTTTTTTTACCAGGAATGCAGGTCAATGTGTAAATAAGAATACTTAATACACTAAAGAAATTTCTGCTATCAAATGCACATAAGACCTAAGAAGCACAATCATGTCAGAATAATTGTATATCTTGATATTGGGAAACAACAAAAGAAATGCTTGTACTTCTGCATGGTACAGCAGAGGAGCAGAAACTTAACTATAGTGCAGTATTAGCAACTTCAAATGGTTGAACATTCTGCAGAAGCATAGAGTCTTGCTCAGAAATCTGTCTCCCAGAAACTGAGCCTCACATGTACTCATGCCTTAGGAACAGGTACTTCTGAAAAACAGACAAACTTTAGCAAAGGATGAAAATGGCTGTTTGTGGTTGCTGTTAAATGAGCAGATATTCGCATGGAGCAGTGCTACCTGAAGTGGGATGAAGATGAGTGCATACAGTCTGTGCCTGGCAAGTTTCGTATGGATGCCTGCTGCTGCACTGGGGGGGCTGCCTGGGGCTTCGACTGTGAGGAGTGTCCTAAGCCTGGCACCAAGGAATATGAGGCTCTGTGCCCCAGAGGTCTCGGCTTTTCAAGCAGGGGAGATGTTCTAACTGGCAGACCATTTTACAAAGGTAAGGGTTCATTTTTGGATATAAAATAATTATAGGTACATCTGGGTGAATAATCTAAGAAAATGCCAGGACTTTCAGTTTTTTACCTTCTTGAGATGAGAGATGACTGAGTAGTATGGTTTTAGTGCCCTCCCCCTTCCCTCCTCCTCTCTCCCCTCTTATCATGAAATAAGACAGTGAGGGAAAAAAAAAAGGAGAGAGAGTTTTCTTACACAGAATATTTTACTTCTCCACTACAAAAGTATCAGATTACTTCAGTATATGTATGAAACAGAAGGAAAGGAGAAGGGAAAATACCATCTGGAATCCTCAAAACAAGCGAGAGTCACATGCACACTTGAGACCTGGAAAGTCTGGAGGGAGCGACCAAGAATCCCCTGTCCAGGATGGTAACTCCCTGTATCTATCGTTTCTGATAGTGGGGAGTATTAATTTGTTTCAAACACATTGAAATCTGAGAAGAAAAAATGTAAATTTCTGTATGCAAAAGCTGATCCAAAATTATTTTAATATTTTATTTATTTTTAAGAAGAAGGTATTGTGAACCATCTGTCTTGGAATATGTTGAGTTGCTTGAGAAAACAAGAGGTTGAACCTTTGCTTTTCAGGAGTCAACTGTTTTCAGGAAAATCTCTCAGTGTTCAGTGGTGATTTACTAAGCAAATAAGGAATTTAATATTAATGGTATAATTGTTTGGGTTTATTACTTTTTTATTATAAATAACAATTTCTTTATTATTTAATAATAATAAAATATTGTCCACTCTTAAGATTTTCTTTAAAATTTTGTCTCCTGTTTCTGCTTTTTTGTTTAGTTCGTGCTTTTCTTTCATTCACTCTATACATAGGAGAGAAACTTGTTTCATCAAAAATGATGATTGAGAAAGGACATTTGTCCAGCAAATTATATCTAGAGTCTAAGAGAAGCTCATTAAAACTTGTAAATGCTTTTGGGGGTGGGTGCATTTGAGAGAGGCTGACACATGAAAAAAAAACCACTTTATTTTTCCTGTGCAAGGTCCTTTAGCAGCCTGTGTTTGGAGGATCACAGGATGTTGGTGGTTGGAAGTGATCTCTGGAGATCATCGAGTCAAGCCCCCCTGCCAGAGCAGGATCATAGAATCTATCACAGGTCACAAAGGAATGCATCCAGATGGGTCTTGAAAGTCTCCAGATGGGGAGACTCCTCAAGGTCTCTGGGGAGTCTGTTCCAGTGTTCTGTGACCCTCACAGTGAAGAAGTTCTTCCTCATGTTGAGGTAGAACCTCCTGTGTTTATATCCATTGCCCCTTGTCCTATCACAGAGTGCAAATGAGAAGAGCCTGTCCCCTCCCTCTTGACACCCAGCCCTCAGATATTCACAAACATTTATTAAATCCCCTATCAGTCTTCTCTTCTCTAGACCAGAAAGCCCCAGGGCTCTCAGCCTCTCCTCACAGGGCACATGCTCCAGTCCCTTAATCATCCTGGTACCTCTCTGTTGGACTGTCAGCCTTACCTCATAAGGCAGTGCTCCAGTCCCTTATTCATCCTTGTAGCCCTTCGTTGGACTTTTTCAAGCAGATCCCTGTCCCTCTTGAAGTGGGGAGCCCAGAACTGGATGCAATATTTAAGGTGAGGTCTCACCAGGGCAGAGTAGAGGGCAATGAGAACCATCCTTGATCTGCTGAACATTCTCCTCTTAATTCACCCCAGGATCCCTTCTTGGTCACAAGCGCACATTGCTGACCCTTGGATAACTTGTTGTCCACCAGGACTCCCAGGTCCTTCTCCACAGGACTGATCTCAAGCAGATCTCCTCCTAACCTGTACTGGTGCAGTTTGTTACTCCTTCCCAGATGCAGGACTCTGCACTTATCCTTTTTGAACCTCATTAGGTTCCTCTGCCCAGCTCTGCAGTCTGTCCAAATCTCACTGAATGGCCACACAGCTTTCAGGTGTATCAGCCAAGTTTCCCAGTTTGGTATCATCAGCAAACTTGCTGAGCAGACTCTCTATTCCCTTATCAATGTCATTGATGAAGATGAACTGGACCCATCACTGATCCATGGGGGACTCCACTAGTTACAGCTCTCCAGCTGGACTTGGCACCATTGACCACCACGCTTTGGACTCTGTTTTGTAACCAGTTCCTAATCCATCTCACTGTCTGTTCCTCTATCCCACACTTCCTGAGCTTATTCACGAGGATGTTATGGGAGACAATGTCAAAAGCCTTAGCAGTGTTAAAAGTCAAGGTAGACTACACCCACTGGTCTCCTGCATCTACTGGTTCCTCCTCGGACATGGAGTTCTGCCTTTCTACTTTTGAAGCGTGCATCTCGAGTCATGTCTCCAACAACGCATACTCCTGCTTGCTTCTCGGGTTTCATTTCTCCGTTCTCTTAACCTGTGCAGGAGGACACTATTCCTCCAGTTCCCTGCAACCCAAACCGTGCCTTTTATGCACAATCCAACTGGCAAGAAGGAAGGGGAAATTCTCCTTTTATATATATATATATACACACATATATATATACGCATACATATATATGTGTGTATATATATATTTTATATATGTGTGTATATATATATATATATATTTGTGCTTAAGAATGCTTTTTTGTTTTTATTTCATAGATATCAATGAATGTAAAGTATTTCCTGGGATGTGCATGAATGGTAAATGCAGAAACACAATTGGAAGTTTCAAATGTAGATGCAACAGTGGGTTTACTTTAGATATGGAGGAAAGAAACTGCACAGGTAAGTCTTGCATTTTCCTTATTTTTTCCTAGAATCAGGTTGGAAGGGACCTTAAAAGGTTATCTGTTCCTACCTTTTATGGGAAGGGGGGCTTAGGTGAGATTATCTAGCACCTTGTCCATCTTGAAAGCATGTAGTGATGAGGGTAGGGATTCTACCACATCCCCGGGGCATTTTAAAAGAACTTGCACTTGTTGTGTAGCTGGTGGTGTGGAAACAATGCCATTAATTTCCTTCAGTTTCTGAGAGCTTAATCGTTGGACACAATGGCCAACTGTCTTAAGCTTCCCTTTCAGAAAGTGGTTCTTTAATATATAGAACATTTTTCTTGTACACGTGGTGTTAATGATGCTTAGGTCATGCTTGCATCAGCACAACCTGAAAAATCAAGAAGGATTGCCATCAAAGCCCAGTTCAATGTTTTAACAGACAGATTAACTTAATTTTCATTCCTTATTCTCTGATCATTGCATTCCCAAATGAACTGAGGGACTCCACTGCATATTAATTTCTGTTTAGATTTGCTAGCCAAGCATACACAGAGGCAGTTGTCGTAAGAGCGCAACGTTAACTCAAGAAGAGATAATGCATTTAATTTAAAAGGTTAACATTTTTTATTTACTGCCTGGCAAAAATGAAACAGAAGATAAGCTTCAAAATTTTTTCATTGTGAGAACATGGATGTCTGAACTGGTCTCATAGAGGATCAGATTTTATTAAACTGAAGACTTTTTTTACATTAACAACAAAATATTTTATAGCAGGAGAGCAGATACTCTGTAATATCCCAGGTACTCCATATGGGTTACTATCTCACACCTCAACACTTCTCTGTGTAAAGACTGAAATATCCTCACCTGTCAGAAACCTAGCCTGAGACAAAAGAGATTCTTGCATGTGGTTAAAAACGAACTGTCTTATTTCTTCAGCAGTTTCTTATTTAAGCTTATAGTTGTCTTATTTTCCTTGACTACTTGCACAAATGAGTTTGCTGTGCAGATCTCCAACTTACTGACATGTTTCACTGAATCATATCCATATTACTTATTCCTCTTTGACTTCCTGCCTCACTATATGTGTCTCTTAAAAAGAACTCTTCCTTCTCTTTTTACCTTTAATAAACCTGCTGTACTTTTCTACAGTATGTTTCATTCAATTTTAAAATAAAGTAATCAGTGAACTGTAAATCTTTTATTTCCTAATGAAACTGCACGTGCAAGCTTATCATGCCATTACTGATTAAATGTCTTGGGAAAAAGCAATTCAATGTCAATGGCACTGTAATTTATGTAATACCAACAACTGTTACAGTTAGTAATTTTCTTAGAAATCTAACCTTAAATTGCATTTAATGGAAGCTGGCTTGTTACGTAGTTTAATAGTCAAGAACTCTGAAGGCATTGCATTACGAAGCTTTTGCAAACTGTGTAACATTATCAGGTATTCCTCTAAATATGAAATTAAATTTTTTTTGTGGTTAATTATAAATATGACTGTAAATATGATCATACTGTATATTATTTCTCTATAGTTAGTTTATAATGGCTGAGTGTTCACTTCTGTGACCTTTCAAGGATGTTCACGAGCGACTTTCTTTCAGTACTCATGGCTCTAAGTCCTTTGTCAACAGTTCTCTTCCGCCATTTCTACTTTTTACTGCTGCTGTTACACACTTCACGTCCCTTGCCAGGGTCAGCTCCTGGTGGATTTGGTTTTCCTAACCCTATCTGAGCAAAATCAGACAGTGGTTCTGTATTTCTCTGGCATCACCTGTCCCTGCTTTTGCCCATTTTATGCTTCATTTTTCTATTTGCATTTCGTCAGGAGCTTTTGTGAACTTAATTGAACTCAAGTAACTAGTCTTATGCCCTTGTATGCCAGGAGGCTGTGTAGGCCTCCTATCACCTTCACTTGATTTCCTGCAAACTGTGATACTTACAGACTCCAAAGTCAGCAAGAAGTTTCAACTCAGAATAGTAGTCTTCACCTTTCTTTGAAGAGTAGGTATTTGTGCTATGAAAGCTTCTCTCAGGCAAGGATGGTGTCACAGGACTATCTTTTACAAATCCATGTTTTTATGGGTATTTTCACATTAAAACCTTGTAACGGATCCTGTAAAATCTCTAGTTCCCTTAACAGTGTTGAGTTAAAAGAAGAGTATTTTACCAGGCCTCTTTGGTATTACTCAAAGGACTGTACCATTCATATTGGCAACTTTCCATACAGACATGAAGTGAATTTCGTTCCCACGATTACTAAAAAGTATTGTCCCATATGGAAATGCAGATCTGCTTTTTACTTGCATTTACCCATATGGAAATGCAGATCTTGCTTAATTCACAAAAATGGTGAAAAAAACCATGCAAAATCAATAATGCATATTATCTATTTGGTTTCTGCATTTGATGTATAGTTGCTTCAAGAAGTTTTTCAAAACCAGCAGACTGTAGTTAATGCTGACAGACCAGAAACAATGAAGATAAATGCTTGGACACTGGTCTAAACATGCCAATCAGAGCCCCATACCTTAAACCAGAACATGTGGAGAACAAAGAAGAAATTGAAAAAAGCCTAAAAGCCAACAATTAAAAATATTCTCACCCTCTTCCTCTGCCACCTGAGCAGTTAGAGTCTGCATTCTGCATAACAAGTAACTGATACAAACCCTTTTCCAAATGTAAATGAGTGTTCATTAAGTGAAAATCTGTGTAGAAATGGCAAGTGTGTGAACATGGTTGGAACATACCAGTGTTCCTGTAATCTGGCTACCAGGCCACTTCTGACAGGCAAGGCTGCACAGACAAGTATTGTACACCTTCACCTATATATTTGTGATTCAGCATATGTTGTTTGATTTTATTTGATTTCATAACTCCCTTTTGAAAGTGAGCAGAACCATTTTCTCATCTGCTGTTAGGCATACTATGAACTATTGTAAACCCTTCTCTTGACTTAGAAATATAAAGAGGGTATAAAAAGATTGTTGCTATACTGAATACTGCAGAATACTTGGAGAAAAAGTTTCTTATGGTACTACTCTATTAAAATCAGAGACTTGATCTAACAGCCAGAAAATGCTGCTTGATTTATTGATCATCAAGAGAGTCCCATGCACTGATGGTTTCTCTTTCACTTTTTTTCATTATTGTATACTTTTCTCAAATGCTGTAGTAATACTGAATTATGTAGTTGTCATAACACTGGTAAGGATTACAGAGGTATTGAGAGGTTTTTTATTTGCTACGTTTGGCAGGTTTTTTTGCAGAAATATAAATTTGTGCTACATTTCAAGATTTAATGAAATCTAAATTTCTTGGGACTATTCTTTCTTTCCAGATGTTGTGTTTTGCACCTTCTTTTACATCCCTAGTAAAACATGAAGAAAAGTGACAACTGAAAGTAGCCATTTACTCCCACTGACGAAAATGCAGTTGGAAGACAGAAAACCAAACAAAATATAAATCAAAGACAGTAAAGTGAGAATAAAAATTCAGAATCTTTTCCCTGATAAAATTTCACAGCAAGTAAAATGGCAAGAGAAGATAACTTTTCTTTATAAAAATAGACGTATTACTACTAATGTTGGTTCCACAGATATTGATGAATGCATGATAATGAATGGGGGCTGTGACACCCATTGCACTAACTCAGAAGGCAGCTATGAATGTAGCTGCAGTGATGGCTATGCTCTAATGCCAGATGTCAGGACATGTGCAGGTAGGTTTTAATATTTTTAAAATTCCAGCATTATGTCTTTCATCCAGTATGAACATGGTGTTCTTCCAGTCAATCTATACCAGAGTGACAGAATTATTATCTTCTTGCCTTTTTTTTTTCTTTTCCCTTCTTTCCAGATATTGATGAATGTGAAAACAATCCAGGTATCTGTGACAGTGGGCAATGTACAAATATTCCAGGGGAATTTCATTGTCTCTGTTATGATGGATTTATGGCTTCTACGGACATGAAGAATTGTGTTGGTAAGTAGCTATGCGTAGCAAATTAAATGCAAGTCTAAAAAGTCTACAGCTGATATTTTAAGATGTTTTATGGAGTCCTTTAAAGTGAGTATTGAAACTATTGGGAAAAAAAATCTGTGGATCCTTCCTGCATACCACTATTGATGTCAGGAGGGGTAGAAAAAAATGTAGAAGTTCATAAAGATGAATCGAATCACATAGTTCTAGAAACATAAATAATTCAGTTTCAATGATGTGATTTTTTAAAAACACCTCTATTGAGAAGATGTTATTTGAATTTCACAGCATTTTGTTGTCTCTTGTGAATGAAAGTTTATTCCCTTAACTACAGAAAGTTATCATGAGTAACTATAAAGGAAACCAAAATAAAGGTATCAAGGAAATGTTTTTTAAAAATGCTTTAAAGTCATTCTTGTAAGCAGTAATTGACATCATAATCCAATAATTCACATTCTAAACAAATTAGAAAACACGGTGATATTTAGACTACGCACTCATCATTACTTGTTTTCAGGGAATTAAAGGAATCCAGAATGAAATAGCTGAACTGTATTATGATGAAAACCAATAAATGCCACTTTTCATAGGGCTGGACAATGTTTATGGTATTTTTACCTGAATAAAAATATTCCAAAAAGGTGAACTATGTTGTTAAATGATATTCATGTGCACTTACAGATGTGAATGAATGTGATTTGAATTCCAACATCTGTATGTTTGGGGAATGTGAAAACACTAAAGGATCCTTCATTTGTCACTGTCAGCTAGGATATTCAGTCAAGAAAGGAACCACTGGATGTACAGGTAAAGCACTTTTCCAGTGTTTATGTCGTGGTGTGCACATATCTTGGTTGTTTTTCGGGTGCAATAAAGGCACAAGTGTTCACACACAAGTGAGAGATTGGTATCTGTAAGGAATAGTAAATCTAAGACTAAGTATGTTACATTTGTTGGCACGTATCCAGAGTCTGAAAAGGTAAACTCCTTGACCAATAATATGTAGGAGGCCCTTTCCATAACTGTAACTTTAAAAGCAAACCTTTTAATGGTATAGGTTTGGGCAGTATCTGTGGTACAAAACATAGCTTGGGTGGGCGAAGCTGCTCGGAAGTAATTTATCACTACTCATTTCTTATATGTACTTAAAGTATGAACTCATCTGTCAAATAGAGCTGCAGGAAGTGACCCTGTAGTCTATGAACAGGACAAAAGGAAACAAAGACAAGAATTAAATGAGATGGGAAAGTATATGCTATCCTTCAACACATGCTAACAAATTTTAAAGAATCATAGTTTCAAACTTGACAAATTTCTGTGACTGGTATCTTTTGCATGGTTTCATCCAAAACTGTTTCTCTGGGAAGGCTTACACAATTTTTCCCATAATTTTGTCTTGAATAATTTTTCTATGATTACTAAAATCATGTATACTTTTTAAATGCCACAATATTAAAATCTTGCATTTCTATAACCAAAACCAGTGCACCCAGATGTCTCACTCCATTTTATACATCTAAATATTGGCATATTTAATATGTCTGGAAAACAGCTTTAATTTCAAACTGAGAAGCAGTTGTATGAAAGCAGACTAATTTTGTCATGTTTATGAACAAAGGACAAAATGAAAATATAATTGTCAGTGTTTTTTATTCATGTATAATATGAGGTAACTTGCTTGAATTATTCTGTAGTTTTGAACATTTGTTTCTAAAATAACTGAAAACCTGTGCAGTAGAAATAAGAATGTGTAAAAGGGACATAGGTTTTAATATTCTGGTCCTCCTGATATAAATACTAATAGTTTATTTTGCACCTATAGATGTGAATGAGTGTGAAATTGGTGCTCACAATTGTGACATGCATGCCTCGTGTCAATATACCAGGAAGTTTTAAATGTAGTTGCAGAGAAGGATGGGTTGGAAATGGCATTAAATGTATTGGTAAGTAAACAGGAAATGAATTTTTGCTCCTTTTTCCTTTCCCTTCCCTTCCCTTCCCTTCCCTTCCCTTCCCTTTCCTTTCCTTTCCTTTCCTTTCCTTTCCTTTCCTTTCCTTTCCTTTCCTTTCCTTTCCTTTCCTTTCCTTT
>VXBD01007111.1:35918-54218 GCA_013399975.1 Indicator maculatus
CCCTTTTTTTATCTTTTAATTTCTTTTTCTTCTCTTTTCTTCTCCTCTTTTCTTCTTCTTTTTTCTGTTCTTCCCTTTGCTTCACTTCTCTTTTCTTCACTTCCCTTTTCTCTGCTTTTCTTTGCCTCTCTTTAAAAAAAAAGAGGAAAGCTCCATGGTCTGTGGCTGTTCCCATCAGACGTGCTTTGAGGTGAAGGAATGTCTCTTCTTTTTCCTTTTTTTTTTTATCATCCAAACTGACATCCAAGTAAGTAAGAGAAGTTGCATAAACTTTCAAGGAGGTACATTGTTGTCACATTTTTCTGTCACTTGAGAAGACTATTCAAATATATGGCAAATTTTCACCTCAATGTCTTTGGTTTCTTGGGCTTTAAATTAATTTTGGATTCTTTAACAGGGTATTAGCATTTGGGTAACAAGAAAGCTGAATGCCATATATTGCTTGGAAACTTTTTACCCAATCCTGTATATTTTAGTTTAAAGGAATTTATATTAAAACAAAATCACTATAGATTAACCCCCTATATTCTAATGATAATGTTGTATATTTATGAAGACCTAAATCATTTTTGCCGTTGTGCTTTTTAGCTTGACAGTGAATTGTCAGCCAGGTATACTAATTGCTCTGTTACTGCTTGCACTGTTTTGCCCATGATGGACAGGTCTTGATGAGTGCTCCAATGGGACCCACCAGTGCAGTGTGAATGCTCAGTGTGTGAACTCCCCAGGGTCATACCGGTGTGCCTGTGCAGGGGGATTCACTGGGGATGGATTTACTTGTTCTGGTAAGAACAAATTATATCTAACCCCAAAGTGCAAGATAATTAACAGAAGTGTCTTTTCAGATGGGATTCTCCCCATCTGCCTCTCACTGTTACAGTTCCTGTCTTATAGGCTAGGTCTGTCTCCAATAGCTAAGGCATCATCTGATTTCCCCCCACTGTGTCAGTTGAATGGGATGTCATCATTAACACAGGACTTTTTTGAAAGAAAAAGAAATGACAGTGGAAAAGTATTGTCCATGATCTCTGCATTTTAAATGTTGCTAAATGCTCATTGTTAAGAATGGACTTTCTTTAGCACAGAGCAAGTGATTCAAAATAAACTGACATGTAAAGAATTATGTAAATTGTGAAGATTTTATATGAAACATTAATGGCCAAGTATTGAGCTTTTATGATTTGTGTCACTTAGAGTGGAGATGTATATCTCTGCTCCTCACGTGGTGATTTGAAGGAATGCATCCTAAAGATAATCAATCACCTAGAAACTGTGCATTCTTTATTAAATTCACCTTAACAAGACAGTCTCTTGATGAGTATTGTAAGGTTTTTTATTTCAGAATAAAGATCTTTAAATATTATCTGCTTGTGTGTTTTATGTTTGTAGTTAATGAACAAGAATTTTCATCTGTATTATTAACACACTGCTTCAGATCTGTCTTTTAAAAATCAAATGGGGTACTAGAAACTGGCTAATAAAAGGAAGAAGGTATACTGAAAATTTTTTGGACATTCTTAGGTGTATCTAACAAAAGTGTTAAGTCCTAACTGCAGTAGTGAGTGCCTTCTTTTGTCACTTCTGAGGCATACTAGAAGAATCCTGAGTAGTTGTAGTGTTCATAATCCTCAAGGAGTATTTTCTAAAGTGCATATAAAAATATGATTCTCTTAAGAAAAGTTGCCTTTGAATTTGTTTTGTGTCAAAATAACTTAGCAATATATACCAGGAGACAATTTTTTTTACTTTGGAAGCAAAATACTTCGCTTCTTTGTCAAGCTATCAAACCTTGCATTATTTAAATAAATCTGTTAGTGAAGAACAAGGAATGAGGAATCATGGTGGAGTAAAAGGAATAATTTTGGTAATGGTGTGCTATTTACTTTTCTGCATTCTTTCAGTTTACTTCGTCTTCAGGTTTAAATGTTTTATATCTACAATACTAAACACCACTATTATTTTGAACATCAGAATTATAGTATATGTATTTGCTAGTGAAATTTATTTTCAAATAAATTTTCTGTCTCTCTCAGATATTGATGAGTATGCAGAAAATGTTAATCTGTGTGAAAATGGTCAGTGTTTGAATCTCCCTGGTGCCCACCGTTGCGAGTGTGAGATGGGATTCACTCCTGCCTCAGACAGCAGGTCATGCCAGGGTAAGCATCTGGTACTTCAAGTTTGTTTTCTCAGTTTGGAATGGCTGCTATAAAGCAAACAATAGGAAGTGCTGCAAGGACCTCCGCCTAGAAGCAGAACATACAGCACATGCAGTGCTAGTGTTAATTATGTTCAAGGTAGATTTAATCTTCAAATGAAGTTCTCCTGGCTTTCCTCCAGAAATCTACGAGTAGAGGTTTGGCTCAGTAATTTTGTTCTTTTAATTATTTCTCTTCTTTTAGCCACTAGTGAACAGTGTAAGGAATATATGTCGCATTCATCACTGTTTTATTGTTTAGTATATCTAGGCAGGAGACACAAACTGCTTTAGGTGATCTTATTTTAAAATCCATGTTTCCAGGAAAATTGAAGTAGGAAAATCACTGATATATTTGACAAGTTTGGAATACTCCTTAAAATGCATATTAGAGGGTTTTTTATCATCGTCTTTCATTCTAAATATTGTACTAAATCATCTGAAGTGTAAATGGAGTTACCTCTTAGTCCAGTGCAACTTCTGTTCCCTGTTGGGATTTTTGGGGTTTTTGTTTGTTTGTTTGGGGTTTGTTTTGTAAAGACAACTGTGTATTAGATTAGGTGTTTTTAGCTGATGCTCCCAAGCTTTTTAACTTATTCAAGACCTCATAGGAAATAAATTCCTGGTAAGACAGTGAAATATAGATTCCAAAATGTAATATTTAAAATTCAAGTGTAAATGTATGAAACAGACTTCTAGCTGTAGAATTACACATGCCTCTGGAAAATTAGCTGCACAACTGTCTTGGTCAGATCTGTTAACAGATATCAAGTATTATCCATCTTTACTCAGTGAATTTCTCAGTGCAACTTGGTCAGACATATTAATGCCAGTGTTCTAATAAAAATAATAAAAATCCCCATGTAGATATCAGCCAATCAGTGTTTTGGAAAACAATACAATTCTGCTTCTTGGGACAGTAAGTTGCCAGCATTTGGCTTTTCAATTGGTCCACAATGATTCTCTGAAAAATAAATGGAAGAATTTTGGAAAAACCTTCAGGATGATGATATATTGCTGTGATTCCAACAGAGCTCAGAAAGCATTCTGTACATGCCATTAATAGTGCCACTGGAGTGCTAAAAGATCTGGGTGCTGAATACTTAAGTTATCATGAACAAGTTATGTTCATGAACTGATTTGGAGGTCATTTCATCGCTGTACTCCAAGGTACTTCCATTTATTGTCAGTTTAAGTTTACTCCGGACTGTTGAGCATTAGGCATTTACGTTAGATTTAATTTTCCTTTAAAATTTATATCTCTCTCCTTCTCAATAGTTACCACTTCTCTTATATTCCTATAGAGGCATTATGTCGCTTCTCAAGCATTGGCTAAGGCAGGCAAGCCAAGATCAAAATAGATACTTCATTATTTTTACACCTCAAGCAGTTGTAGTTCATTGCTCTTGAGCAGAGCACTGCACACAGAATTTAAAATTAGGATTTAGCTATGCATTGTACAATGGTATTAATGTTTTTCTCTTCCCCATCTCTGCTAAAAACAATGCAGTAATATATGCTAGAGTTGTATTAGCCTTTTGCACAGCTGCTTTATTTTGGTGAATTGCAAGTCTTGCTGTCAGACAGTACATGCAGGGTTGGGCTTTTGCCCTCTTATATCACTTACTGTCAGCTCAGAAGTCCTTTATAGTTTCTGTTTAAAACCATGGCTTTGCACTCTGTCCTGTTAATAATTCACTCTGTTTCTAGTAGTGAAGTTGACAAAGTTTTCGAATTTCTGTTAATGTCTAATTTTCTGCCATTGTCTTTAAACTTCATCTTCAGTTCACGTGAGCACACTCACAGTCTTTTGCATGCATTTTAGCTCACTTGCATGTAGTTTCTATATAAATGGTTTAATGTAGCCTTGAAAAAATCATAGCTAATTCATATTTCCTGTATTCCTTTTCCCTATGCTCTTTCTGCAAGGAGATATAAATAACTTCTGGTACTTACTCCCTCTCTTTCTTCTTGATATATTTTTTTTCTTCCCTGAGAATGGTCTTTTTAAAATCTTGCCATTAGTAAGAAATGTTGCAGACTATGCGCTAAGAAATGACAGACACTTTTTTTATGGCATTGTACTTCATTCTGTTTAATGCACATTTTGAAAGGAACACTGACTTTTTGACATTTTGAGTCCTGAAAAGTCATTTTCGCCTTTTTTTTTTTAAATTTTACTCCAGGTAAAACAGTAATAAGTATCAAGTAGCTTAATGGACAATGCCTCACAAATCTCTACCTCTGGCAGGCTACATAAAACCAAATAATGATAATTAACTGTTACTGTTTCAAATGGGTTTTTTTAAGTTATATGTGTCTTCATTTGGTTTTAGTAGTGTAACACACTAGTGCAATATTAATATGGTAATGTCACGTAACTTTCTGTTCTTATACCTTTTACTTCAGATATCAATGAATGCTCCTTCCAAAACATCTGTGTGTTTGGTACCTGTAATAATCTACCTGGAATGTTTCATTGCATCTGTGATGATGGCTATGAACTGGACCGAACAGGGGGAAACTGTACAGGTATATCTCTTCTGTTCAGAAATATCTCAACATTTTCTTTTACTTCAAATTGCACCAAGTTAATTTAAAGATGAATTCACAAAGGCACATTGTGTATTCTTACAATGAGAGTACATTTTTCCCCACTCAACATATAATAAGTAAAATTGCATGCTCTGCATTAAGAATGGAACAAAAAGAATGGCTTCTTAAATGCATGTTTGTACAATGGTTGTTCCTAAACGTATGATAAACTATTATGATGTATGAAAACGTATGATAAAACTTTTATTCTATTTCAGCTAGAATTTACTTGCATTTCAAATTTTCTTGCCCGTTTTTATTAAAAAATGAAATTATTCTTCTTTTCTGTCCAGTGAGGAGATTAATTCACATAACCTTCCTATGTTAGATGTCGATGAATGTGCTGATCCTATTAATTGTGTTAATGGTCTTTGTGTAAATACTTCTGGAAGGTATGAGTGTAATTGCCCTCCAGACTTCCAGCTGAATCCTTCAGGAGTGGGTTGTGTAGGTAAGTAAAAGCTACTTTTAGAAATCACAGTCAAGGTGACTCTTTTGATGCCAATGAGCATAGCAAGATAGATAACCTATACTTCCACATGTTGCCTATAGTTTCTAGAGGTGGAGTTAATTATTTTAGCTAGTTAATGGTGTTTATGCACCTTTTAATTTGTCAAAACATACTTTACCTGGATTTCCATTTTTGTGACAGTTAACAGTTCTCAATTTGAACTTTCAGCAGCAGTCCTCAATTGTAATATTTTCTGAAGGTTAAGTTGCATGGGAAGTGGAAACAGAGAGAGCTGCCATCCCACTACAGCTGTACTAGTTCTGGTTATAGATTTGGTATGCCTTGGGTATGCCTACTTTACTAACTTAAACAGTCCACAGAAGGAAGAAGTTCAGATCCTTTATAGTGTTAGGACTGCAATTTTCATTTGACTTGTAGTAATGTTTTTGTTATTGACACATGATAGGACATTAGCCGATTTTCACTCCAATCGTGTAGCCATTTGAAAAAAAAAAGACAAACCACCAAGTCTAGTAGACTTCACCAAGAAGAATGAAAGTTTCTTGCTTCTGTAATGTACAAGTGCTCGAAAAAGCTTTTTGTCAGCAGCTTCTGGCTCTCTTTAATCACATTATCTTTTGCATACTTCTGAATTCCAGTTCCTTTCAGAAGAAACTGAAATATGTTACCATGTGAAGACAGTTCTTGTGAGGAGTAAGCTGAAGCCTCAAGCTCCTGATAGCCTCAGTATCAGTATTCTGCTAGATACTACCAAGGGCTTGCCTTGATTCCAAGGTCTGTCATCTACTGTTATTCTTAACGGGCCTTAGGTTGGCCAAAGCCTTCTGCCAGAAGGTCATTGTTATTTACCTTTCCCAAGAAGAGTGAAGGCAGATCTATTCTCCTAAAAAGGCATATGTCTTGTCCTTTCATGAATGGAGAGAAGCATGCAGTTGCTCTGAGAGCAGGGGGAGAATGGCTGCATTTGCATTGTTCAAGCTCAAATCCACAAGAACATGATGTACTCTTTCAAAAAGGCAGTTCATTTTACTCTCCTCTAACATTATCTTAAAAAAAAAAAAGAAGACTACGATGACTTGCCTTCAAACAGATGCTGGTCAGTGATCTCCAGTGAGTCTTGTCTCTGGCAGAAAAAAAGATGTCCTGCTTAAAGTTTTCTCTCTTTTATTTAGAGGTTCAGAGGTACAGAACACATTAGATGTTGCCACTCAATTCTTAACTGAGTATTTTAGCTTTCCAACAGTGTGCATTTATGGTGAGGTAGCGAAATTTTTGTGTAGAATATGTGGGTCTTGAGAACACTCACTGCTAGTTGCTTTCCATTTATAAAGAACAAGGAGGCATTGTAAACTTGTCCCTGGGTACTTTGGAATCGGAAGCTGCCCAGTTTCCCTGCAGTCTCTCATTATTCGTAACTATCAGCGTATGTCGGTGTTTTAGTTTGCCAGTGACTCCAAAAGCGTAATGTTATCTAAGTTTCTGCTTCTAAATATGAGATGTTAAAATGAATGCCTCCTGCTCTGGATCATTGTGTACAGCTGTAGTCATATATGCTTTATGTGTAGATAACCATGTTGGCAATTGGTACTTGAAGTATGGACCACGAGGGGATGGAGCCTATCCTGCAACACTGAAATTGGGGTTGGAGTGAGTCATTCTTTGTGCTGCTGCTCTCTGGGAAAGGCTTGGGGAAACCCCTGTGAGACGTGTCCACCTGTAAACAGCAGTAAGGAATGTTCTCTTATTTTCCCCCTGCCCTTTTATTATAGAAGTTGCTAACAAGGTATGCAAAAATTACTTGAAATCTTTTACTGGATGGCTATACATTTTTTAACTTAATATATTAACTTTCTTTATGAGGCAGTTTTCTGTCACAGTTATAAATCTCCCTGCTGCTGTCAGAAGCATGATGCAGAAGTGTGGACCCAAGTATTGGAAGATGTGACCTTTAGACTTCTGACTCACTTGGTGCCTATTCTTGTAGTAGTGAATAAGTGCTAACTTTAGGAGGCATTTCCCACTGGACAATACCCATTCATTTTGCATAGTTTTGGACACTTCAGTTTATTTTGCTTTTGGCTTTCTCCCTCTTTCTCTCCCTGCTCCCCGTAAAAAAAATTTAGGGTATCAGTGTGTAGGTGTTTTTTTATTAAGAATTGAATGGATTATATACATCGAAGAGGAATTTTTATTCAACACCTCTGTGTTGATAGGAAAATAAAGAGTATTTGAGGTTATTGTAATGTTTTAAGCAGAATTCATCATCTTATCCTTCTTTTCCACTAATCGAATGCCCTTGATTATTTAATGTGAATCAGTCAAGCAGAAAACCGATGAGTATAGGGAAGAAAACATAAAACCAAATTAAATTTTGTGTTTATGTTGCTATTTTTCATATGACTGACAGGCTCTTTCTTGTTGTAATTTAGCAGAATATAATACCCTTTGTCCAGGGGGAGAAGGATTCAGACCAAATCCCATCACTATTATTTTAGAAGGTAAGTGTATTGTAAAGGACTGTGATGGCGAATGATAACAAAAAGTGTAATCTTTGAAGATATGCCTACAGGAAATGTATTTTGCAGAAGTCATTACATTTAGTTCAAAGCACAACCCTCTGCTAATGCAGGTTGGACAACAACATGATGAAAAGGCATACTGTAAAAGATTTTCAAGAAGTGAAACAATATTTCAGTAGGAAAATAAGGTGCTTCATAATTTTTTTGTGCCTTGTTTCTTGAATAGTTGGCCCATAAGTAAATTATAGCTTATCAGTGGAAGGTATAAATTTCAGGAAGTACTCGCTGACAAAGAAACTCTGGTTCAAAAGAGTGTACTGGAATGAGGAATGAAACCTTGCAAACAGTACTGGAAGTTGAAGTCCATGGACTCAATCAAGCTGAAATGTTCCTGAGGAGCTATTGAAATGGAAGAGAATGATCATCTTATCTATGCTTTCATGAAGTGCACTTTAGAAGCTACTGTTTGGTACAATTTCAGGGAATTACTTAGAAGTATCTTGTTTCTTTTCATTCTAGAAAGAAAATATGATGGGTTTTGTTCTCTGTTTTCAGATATCGATGAATGTCAGGAACTGCCAGGTCTCTGCCAAGGTGGAAATTTCATCAACACTTTTGGGAGCTTCCAGTGTGAATGTCCAAAAGGCTACTACCTCAGTGAAGAGACAAGAATCTGTGAAGGTTTAGTCGCTTGAAACCTCCTTCTATATCACAATATCACAATGCTGTTATTATGAAAAGCAGTGTCATTTTTAACCTTAAATCCATGTGGATATGTTACTTGCACCCTGATCTAATGTATTCTCTAAAATTACTGGGTTTGTAACTAATGGTATGATTAATATAAAACACGAAATGCAACACTTTACTATGCTAATGTTTATCTCTACATGATAGATCTCAGCTATGTGTATTCAGTAAACTAAGGTGATTATTCATGGTTTCTGGCTTCTCACTTCAGCATGTTGTATCTCCTGCTAATTTCACTAGGGACCCTGTATTTTGAGAAAAGGTTTCCTCTTCACAACATTTTAGAGTAGCCATTTAATTTACCCGGCATGAAGTAACGTTGTTATTCTTCTATTTGTGTTTGAGATTTATCATAAGGGTTAAAACCAAAAATTGTAAATAAATGCAAAAATATAAGGCAGCTTTTATGGTTCTTTCTCATTTTGAGGGTTGCAGGCCAGCTTCCTCTTCTTCATTATGTGAGGAGAAAAAAATGGCTCCTTCTGAAGCAGAGCCTGTGAATCCTAAGGCTTTGCTAAGCCTAGGTGAAGAAAACTCACCAAAATCGGTTTGAAATTAAAATTGTATGGGCAAAAAAAGGCTTACACACCAAATACCTTAAATAAGAAAGTCCAAGATTAAAGTATCAAGGCTGTATTCAGCCTGCCTGTTTCTAAACTGAGTACTCAAAGGGTCATTTCCCCATGGAGTAGTTAACACATTAGCAGAAATGAAAAGTTACAGTAACATTCCTGTGAGAAGAAAGGGTGAATGTCTTTTGTGGAGCTGATGGGGCACAAGGTGCCAAATTTCAGTGATAAATTCAACAATTTTTAATTTATTTGGGGTGTTCTCTTGCACTTCACCAGCTGGATTTAGTAGAGATTAAAAATACTACTTTTCAGCAGCTGTTACAATAGCTATTTAACCCAAATGTGAGCTGTACTTCCCCAGCTAGCCTTTAAATGAAGCAGATTTATTATCTTGCCATGAATTATTATGGGCATATTTCTCAGAAACATTTGCTAGGAGTTACTCCTTTTTTCTCTTTTTAATTGTAGTGTTTTCACTTGGTCTGTAGATATTGACGAGTGTGTTGCACATCCTGGTGTCTGTGGTCCTGGTACCTGCTACAATACCCTGGTGAACTACACCTGCATTTGCCCACCTGAATACATGCAGGTCAATGGAGGACAAAACTGTATGGGTATGCAAAATGTTATCTTTACTAGAACTGACTGAATGTCGTGGAGAGGAGGATTAGGGATGGAGGATGGTGGTTATTAATTATGAATTATGAAATATTAATTATGAAAATTATTATGATGATGAATATTCGATTAATACCTTTATATTAATTCAGATGCACAGTTGTAATAATATAGACCATAAGTGATTTAGTATTTACAATTATACCCAATTATGATAATTACAGTCAATTTCTAATTAAGAGAATGAAGGGGTGCAGTTCCGCCGCTTGTCCACTAGATGTCTCCACTAGAGACTCGACAAGACACTTGCAGATGGTAGCTATGTGTAGAGATATTTATGAAGTTATCACGAGGCAGGTTAAGATAGAAAAATCAGGCGCGCGCACGGGCGCTTTGAATAGAATGTTACTAAATGTTATACACATGAAAGATACATTCTGTCTTTCTGTGTGGTGAGGCAAGTTGCTTGGTTACGCTGGCTCGCTATTGCTTGTCTGTTTTCTGCCTGGGGCTGCTCATATCCGGGCGGTGACTTTCTTTCTCACTCCCAGCTCTGGGGGGGGGGGCAAGGTTTGCTTTCTCCTCCCGNGGTGGTCGGCCTTCGCAATCGAGGGCGGTTCCCATAGGCGGGTTTCAGTGGGGGAGTGCGGTGAAGCGATGCTTCCCCCCCTTGGCTGGGCTCGAGCTGTGAGCTGACTGCTTTCCATTTAAATTANTTCCAGTATGCTTGCGTGTGAGGCGACTTACAGTGGACGCAGCGTGAGTTGCATAACAAGTGAAAGCAAAAGGAGAGCATTGTAGTAACAAATGGAGTAGTACTTATAAATTCTCGAGGCTGGAGCTAGCCAATGGGCACACTTGCCAGCAACCTGCTTCCACCTATAGAAAAGGTGAAGCTAGAATTATGCTCTTAGATGGACACAGCATAGGCATGCCATTGAGATAGATGCCTGCAATTCTTTACCCCTTAGGAGATAGGCTGGTGCCTGAGCCTTTTGTCCTCCTCTCATGAAAGGAAGGTGGAAGGTGGGACTTCCCAGAACGTGTTGGGACAAGTTAGCTGGAATCTGGGGGCATAATTCTGGGCATGTGACACCTTCTCCACACTGAATAATAGACTGTTTGGGGGCCAGACTCTGCTTTAAAACGTCATTTAAATGAGGCCAGTTGTAAAGCCTTGTACAGCTTTTTCCTGCCCTTAACTCCAAGATGGTTATGTCATGTAGCAAGGAAAGAGATCCCAGTGACTGACATGCAGTGTTCAAATGCTTCTATTCCTTAACAGAACTCTGAAATCTTTTATTTTCATTATTTACTTTCAAGTGGTAGGGTTTACTATACAAATAGATATCTGATGAGCATCTACAGTGAGTTTCTGATTCCTTGAGAGTTTTCCTTTTTCCCATTTGTGTCTTTGAGTGAAAACTGAGACTATGTCAAATTTTATATGTCTAAAACAAAGACTATAGATTTCCTTCAATTACTTTTAAATGCACCATGAATATGCTTTGAGTTGCATTCAGAAGCCAGAGTTAAGGAGCTCTAATCTATGCTGGAAAGGCGTTTATATTTACTTAAGTTAGTTTGTTGTTTACTTCATAAATGATTCTTTTCTCTCATCTAGACATGAGGAAAAGCTTTTGCTACGGAAGCTATAATGGAACCTCCTGTGAGAATGAACTGCCTTTCAATGTGACCAAAAGGATGTGTTGCTCCACCTACAATGTTGGGAAAGCCTGGAACAAACCTTGTGAACCCTGTCCAACTCCAGGAACAGGTAAAGCTTACTATAATTGTCAGATTTTGTTCTGTTCTTTGCTTGTCTGCTCCTTTGACCTGTTAGCCAAAGTTAACATTTCAGTCCCCAAAAACCTTCGCTGTACTCCCAAAACAGAGTGACAATAAGCTGCCATCCTGTTGCTGACTCAATTAAATGCTGTTCTGTTAAGAAAGAATAGGTATTTCTTCCATACTTTTTAAGTGAAAGAATTGTCACACCATACTGAGTGGAAAGACAAAGCTTGAAAAGTTTGAAGATGCCAATCATTCCCCTTAAGAATAAATAAATAAATAAGAAGAACATGCATATTTTCCCTGGCCCTGAAGGCATGAGCAAGGAAACAAATGCTGTCAGTGCTGCTCAGGTGAGAAAAAGAACTGAAAATTACAGACTAAGTTTCCCATCAGTAGCAGGAGTACATCAGCCTTGTAGCTAAAAGGATGTTCATAAGACAGGTATCTGTAGGTACATGTAATTATTTAGACGTTTTTGTGTTAAGGAGGCTTTATAAAATTAGTATGTTGTGGTTGTTTTATTCTTTCTTTCTGACAAACACCAAGGCTTTCAGACATCCTATATGGACATAGAATTACCTTCAGTTATTTAGATTTCACAGAACCACAGAATCACAGAACGTTAGGGGTTGGAAGGGACCTCAAAAGAGCATCGAGTCCAACTCCACTGCCAGGGCAGGATCAACTAGAGTAGGTCACATAGGAATGCTTTCAGGTGGGTTTTGAATGTCTCCAGGGAAAGAGATTCCACAACCTCTCAGGGCAGCTGTTCCACTGTTCTGTCAGCCTCACAATGAAAAGGTTTTTCCATGTGTTCATATGGAAACTCCTATGCTCCAGCTTTCACCCATTGCCCCTTGTCCGATCATTGGACATCACTGAGAAAAGCCTGGCTTCCATCATCCTGACACTTGCCCTTCACATATTTATAGACATTAATGAGGTCAACCCTCAGTCTCCTGCAAGCTAAAGAGATCCAGCTCCCTCAGCCTTTCCTCATAAGGTAGGTGTTCCACTTCCTTAAGCANAGGGCAGCTGTTCCACTGTTCTGTCAGCCTCACAATGAAAAGGTTTTTCCATGTGTTCATATGGAAACTCCTATGCTCCAGCTTTCACCCATTGCCCCTTGTCCGATCATTGGACATCACTGAGAAAAGCCTGGCTTCCATCATCCTGACACTTGCCCTTCACATATTTATAGACATTAATGAGGTCAACCCTCAGTCTCCTGCAAGCTAAAGAGATCCAGCTCCCTCAGCCTTTCCTCATAAGGTAGGTGTTCCACTTCCTTAAGCATTTTTGTGGCTCTGCACTGGAATCTTTGAAGCAGTCCCGTGTCCTTCTTGAACTGCTCGGCCCAGAACTGGACACAATATTCCACATTTACATCAAAAATTTATGTTTTTGTAGGTAAGACACCCCAGGGTGCTGCAGTGTAGGCATAAATAAGTTTTCTGAATGAGTTATAACAGAACTGCCACTTTGAGGTTTCTGGAAAAGTGGTCACTGGGCAATAATACTGAGGCTGAAAATACTGGCTGATAAGAGATGCCTGCTGCCTGACCTGTTTTCCAGGATAGTTTAGAATAGTATAAATTAGTTACTGCATGTCTTGAGATACATTTATTCTGGTAATCTTAACCTGTCAGAGCAAAAAGACTGGGTTTCATCACTGAGTGTATTGCCTTTCCAGATTTTTCACTTGTGTCTCACATAAAAGCAACTCTCAGCTGCTTTTGCATCTTTGTCAAAGGTGATGAACTTGCAAAAGCTCAGTTAGAAATGCAAGTGAAAATTCCTTTTTATGAAGGGACATGAAAATAATAAGATGCAATTCTCTTTCAGTTAGTTTTTATGGAGTTCCTTGTCTGAAACAAAACACCCTTGAATGCTCAACTCAGAAAAATAATTGGTAGGAGAATTACCAACTTGGAAACCTGACAGCAGCACCTGGCTTTCATTAAAAGATTCTTATATTTGTAAATAGAGCAAAGGTGTCTGGGTAAAGCTAAAACTCTCAGGTGTCTTTTTAGTGCAGACATATTTTACTGTTAATTCACTTTGCTCCAAGTTTAGTGCCACTGAGCATGTACCTCTGGTGCTGCATCATTTGTGATGTTAGTGTAAAGAATGTCATTACTTTCATTCCAAGTGTTTTATTCTGGTGGCATAGTTTAAACAGCAGATGACTTAGGAAAGACATTCCCCACACAAACCATAAAGGGAATGAAAATGGGACATGATGAGAATATCACAAAGTACTAGCAGGGATTCATGCAATTAATATTCTTGGTCAGAAGAAAGAATTTTCCTTTTAAATTGTTAGATTGATGTTCTCAAAAACTTCTGCAGGTTTTAAAGATTTGTTTAACTCCATTTAGTCTGCAAGCAGTTATGGGGTTAAAATATTTTCTAAAATATTTTCTAAAATATTTCAGTATTGCCTTGTTAGCTCTTCTAAATGCCTTTACTGTGTTTGGAGTCAAGGTTAAGCCTTTTTCACCATGAAAGGAGATTGTGTGAGGGATCAAACACAAGTTCCAAGTGTGAATGCTTGAATAGCTGCACTTGTGTGATATAATCAGTTGTTCTGAAATCTGTGTGGGGGCTACAAATCACAGTCAGGGGTTATAATACACTGATGTTAACCACTTTGCTAGACTGAGCCCAGTAGGTCATTAAGAGCATTATTCTGGTCTGATGAGAATTATATTGTTCCTCTAAATGAACTTCACATGCCAGTGCATTTGCTTTTTTTTTTTTTGTATGTGAACAGAGCTCACTCTTCCTTTTCATATATTGATGCTTAATGATTAACCTTTTTCTGCACAATGCAAACTGGAAAAAAATGGAGTTAATGGAACATGTAGGTAGCACAGCACAGCGTGAAAAAAAACCTGCACCACTCAGAGCCTCTTCTTCACTGCCCCCAGATCTGACATGTTAGGCGTAGGTTAGCATTAACAGCGGAAATATGGCATTGAACACAAGACCAGCTTCTTATCTAATACGTGTTTCACAGGTTTACTGACAGCAGTAAATGACATAGGATTCTTTGCAGGAAATAAATGTTTTATAACCTTCAGATCTTTTATCTGTTAATATAAAAGAGGAGATGCAGAAGCTTCATCAAAAGAAGTGTGACCAGCAAGATGAGTGAGGTGGTTCTCCCCTTCCTTTTTACTCCCACATGGACTACTGCATCCAGTTCTGATTCTCCCAATACAAGAGTAATACTGAACTATTGGCAGGGTCCAAAGGAGGGCCACGAAGATGATCAGAGGGCTAGAGCACCTCCCTTATTGGGACAGGCTGAGGGAGTTGGGGCTGTTCAGCATGGAGAAGAAAGCTCAGGGGACACTTCATAGTGACCTTCCAGTACCTGAAAGGGGCCTAAAAGAAGGCTGGGAAGGGACTTTTTACAAGGGCTTGTAGTGATAGGACAAGAGGGAATGCCTTTAAGCTGAAAGAAGGTAGATTTAGACTGGATATTAGAAAGAAATTCTTTACAGCAAGGATGATGAGGCATTAGAGCCCAGGGAGGTTGTGGATGCCCCTTCCCTGGAGAGGTTCAGGGCCAGGTTGGACAAGTGGAAGACATTCCTGCCTATGGCAGCGGAGTTGGAACCAAATGATCTTTAAGGTCCCTTCTAATCCGAACCATATGATGATACTCTGAAAATTTTACTGGATGTTAAAAACCCGTGGCAGGGACCTCTATATCCCAGTATCGTGTACTGCAGGAATAACCTCAGTAGGCACTGAGCAGTGATTAAATAATAGGACAGAAGAAAGAAGAAAATGGTGAATACTGGATCCTACTTGGCCTATACAGGAAGTAGGTATAATAAAATGTAGATTTTTTAAAAATATATTTTATAATCAATATGTCCTGGCGATGCTATCTTCAAACACCGCCATAACTTATTTACAAAGTATATTTACAGGTCCTGTTATTCGGTTATGCGTGACACATTTCACATATGAAGACAGTTACACAATTCAAGCACAGATCAAAGAATTTCCAATACAGCGATTCAAATTGCAAGTAAAGGTGCTGTGATCTGCGGCTTCCCACAAAGGGGATTCTGTAGCAGATTAGTCAGGTGCTCACAACTTGCTCCTCTGTCTGGTATCTTCCGAGGTGCTGTGACTATAATTGGAGTTTGCCCTTGACTCAGAAAGGGCTAGGGGGGCCTCTCTCTCTCTCTCTCATGCCCAGTTCACAGTCTGGAGCTTTCCCTTGGCTTGAAGAGAGATAGGGGCCACGCTCCTCTTGTGTGCTCCATCACTGGGCTGTAGCCTTTCCATGGCTCTTCTGGGATTCTCTTGGAGCTTTTCCCCGTATGCCTTGGCCCAGGTGCAAGGCCTGTGTGTAGTTGTTGCCTGTTAGGACTAGCTTTTCAGCTGCTACTCTGGCAGCATTTGGTTCTTACTGCTGTCTGGGTAAGAACAAGACAAGTTACCTGACTTCTCGTCTGTTTTAAATACTGTCCCAAGACAATTAATGCCTTTTGGTAACAGAGAAACCTGATAGCTGAACCTATAGGATGGGGCATATCCAAACATGGCCAGGGGCACGCACAGTTCCCAGGTGTGTTACAAACCTGTGCTACATGTTTATCTGGACCTCACAAAGTATCCGGATTTGCACATTCACAGGTGCCTAACCCGTTGTCGGGGTTAGGGCATGTTTTGCAGTTTGACCCTTCAGGACAGGAACAAAGAACATTTGAATGCGAGAAAAATAGTTTTTTAGAATCTCATTCTGAGGAATGATCAACTACATTTGCTGAAATTCTAACAAATAGGAATGTTTGGTGTAAAGGAGACAGGAATTATTCAAGTTATATGTCCAGTGCTTAAATTCTATCAAGAAACTCAAACTACAGCTAGTAGAGAAATAAGGTTATCACCCCTCTAGACTGAAGATTATTACCCACAGGAAAAGAGAAGGTTCTTATTTATTTTTCTGATGCTGGAAGAGATGCCTAATAATATGTCTGTTTTTCACATTCAGAGGTGAGGTAAAGGTAGACTCCATACACTTTCTTACATTGGGTAGATAATAGGCTTTCTATAGGTCTGCAGCAGCACAAAGAGTGGACCAAGTATTCATGGAAGTCTCCAACTATTACACTTTGAGAACCCCTTTGAATTTTATGACAGTGGGACTCTTCTGTAAATTTTCTCTACATTCTTTAGAAGGCTATTTTACCTTGACTTAATGCTGTGAATGTCCAATTATCTACCATATACTTTGGAATTTTATCTTAACAGTCGTTTGTAAAAATAATACTGAAAGATAGTTACTATTTTTCTGAAGAATCTGATATGATCTACAAAGATACTGAACTAAAAAGATGCTGCATGGTTATTGTTTGCAAGCGCATACTTAAAGCAAATTCTGCATTCAGACTGGTTGTACCTTCTCACAAATGAGTAGTCTTTCAGTACAAAGTTCTGCTGGTAGTCAGTATTTTATATAATTATAGTTGAGATGTCATTTTTCGTATTTCTACCTAGATCAAAATTTATCAGTGCACTGTAAATGTATAATACATGGTTTTCTGGAAAGCGCTGTTTTACCAGTATAATCTTATGCAAGCACAGTTGTTTTATAATAAATACTTCTTCAAAAGAACTAAGTATCTCTTAATCCTGCAAAGATTAATAGATTCCATGCTGGGAATTTTTATTCATATTTTGTAAATGCACTCAATTTTGGACACCTTGCCTGGAAAACTGTGGTTTCCTTGATTTTATGATTTATACTGTGCATTTCCCATCCTCAAAGTGCTCTGGAAAAGAGGATATAAAATGGGCATACAAAAAAAGTACTCTTTTCTGGAGCATCTTCTTTTTTTAAAAGCAGTGTCCATTCTGCTCTACAGATTAGTGCAACTAACATGCAGTAATCTGTGCAGTAATCTGCCAAGAAATCGGTAATAAACCTTAAAAGGTAAGTTATGGAATGCTGTTTAAAGCAAAATACTGGTGTGCTGCTTTCCCAAACCAGAGATTTACTCATGCATAAAAATCTGCAAAAATTTGAGAAAACAGAGGTTTGAATTAGTGTTTCAGTTTGCATTCATATATTGGAAATCTGAATTTTCAATACAATTGCTACAGGAGGAAGTAGATTTGGGTTGTATTAACTCTTGGAAAGTTGAGAACACTACAAGTGACTTGGGAAATTTATAAATATTCACTAAAAACGCATTGTTCTCTGTCCTGCTCTAGCTGAATTCAAGAACATATGTGGGAATATTCCTGGTTTCACTTTTGACATTCATACTGGAAAAGCCATTGATAAGTTTCATTCAACTTACTTTAACCAAATATTGTTTTGTGTAAGGTTGTTGTAGGATTACAGTGGTGACATAAACTGTGAGGCTTTTTCTGATTTATTTTTTTTATCTCTATATTTTGTTAAGCTCTTTTGCTCACCCTTCATCCTAGTTCATGGCTTTAAGTCTTAATTGGTAAGATAAAAGTTTTTAATTTCAAAAATACTGTGGTATATTTATGCACATTTATAGCAGTTCTGTATCTGGTCTAACATTTAGTCTGTTTTGATTGCTTCTTGGGCTTGGAGGCCTGTGGCAAGTGGTATCCCCCAGGGATCGGTACTGGGTCTAGTTTTGTTCAATGTCTTTATCAATGACCTGGATAAGGGCATTGAGAGTACCCTCAGCAAGTTCGCTGATGATACAAAACTGGGGGGGGTTGGCTGACACCCTGTCAGGCTGTGCAGCCATCCAATGTGACCTGGACAGGCTG